>APFE031480300.1:45264-80915 GCA_000404065.3 Pinus taeda | reverse complement strand
GGTGATTTTGCTTTGCTTGAGGTGAAGAAGGGCTTCTTAGCTGGAGGATGATGCTGGGTCAGAGCTGCTCATGGTTGTAATCCTCTTGCTACTTTTTATCTGAGTAAATCTATTCTTGTTTCCTTCCATATTCTGGTGTACTTGTTTATATATGGTTGTATATGGTTAATGTATATCTGATCCTGCATTATTTATGAATTTAGATCCTTGTTTCTTGCATAGTAGTATGTTGCTGTGATTCTACAGGTCCTTTTGAAGCTGAGCAGACAAAGAGTGAACGACAAAACTCTATCAAGAAGGAGAGGGAATCGAGCGCAAGACTCAGGTTGGCCCTCTTGATTCTCCTCTCATCTATTTTCATAAAAGGAATCAATAGTAGACTTTGATTGTTTGTTTCTAAGATATCCACCCATCTTAGTGGGAATAGCAGCATCCGTGTGGACACTATTTCCGTATTAAACTCATAGCCGAGACCTCTTCATGTCATTCACCTACATAAGAAATCATTCTTCCACAAGAATGATCCCCGATGACCCTGTTGGACAGTGACATAGATACATTAATACATACATATAGATAAACAATCATGATCTTCTTAGACAATGATATGCATACATACATATAAACATCAACATAAAATAATAATGATCTAATCAATCAACAACATATAGACATACATATGTACATATAAACATTAGCATAAAATAATCATGATCCATGATGACCCTATCAAATATGACATACATACATACATACATGTATAGACATCAACATAATCATGATCACAATGTAACTACCAGATAGCATAAGGCCAATGTTAAGAGAACTCCCTTTATCCATGCACAACATTGAGAACAATTCTTCCCAACATAGCTAAGGAATGAGATGAATCACATCCATTCGCTTTACCTTTCCTGATTACGTTTCCAAAGACTGTCCTACCATCGTTCATTTACACAAATGGACCCAACCAGTCCAACTGGTTGTCATACTCTTACCTTAAACTTCCATTACTCATGCACCAAGCTTCAATTGGGTCTTACATTACCTGCTAGGTTTCATTCAGATCTCCTTGAGCTCCATTAACTTTCCTCTTTCCCAACCAATTCTCAAGACCCGCAAGACATAAAAGGAAATAAAATGTAAACAAGTGGAAAACCATGAAAACCAATAACAATATGACATTGCGAACAAAGTGGCATGGCCATGCACAAGGCGTAAAAAACCATACTCAAGCACAGCAAATCACCAAAATACAAAAAGAATGTCAAGACTGAAAACATACACCATGACTCAATCCCCATGGTTCCCAAAGCCTTCAAGGGAAAGTTCAACTTGAGCCTTCTTTGAGATTTCATGGGAACCTCGTTTCCGTGAAATCCCTTGCATCATACTACCATCAACACATAACTGTCAGTGCATAAATAAACATTACAATACACTAGTTACCTTACCTTGTTGTGTCAAGCACATTTCCTTGTAACCGAACACGTCATTGCCATCTCTCAAGAGACTCCAATTTCCTTGACAAATCTACCTGTAATTAGCGACTAGTTAATATACCTGTCAAATACATATTCATGAATATAACACATACCACATAATGTAAGATGAAATCAAGGTTAATAATTCTTCCTATATGCAAAGCACTCATTTGTTTGGAATTAGGATTTCCAAACATAGACAAAATAATTCTTGCCCAATTCCTTTCTTCTACCTTTTTACTTTGTTGCAATCGAGGATTACTATGTACTATCACATCACCCAACTGTTAGTTATATAAACACCAACTATTACCTTGCATGCTAATACCAAGCATGTTTCATGCAACTCTTCACACATGTCAACCACATGTTCCAAATATCAAGAAAATCATATCTATCAATTTGAATTTAACCTTTACCAAGACTAACAATCATGTCATAATCCATAGTCAATTCATAATCATTATACATAATGCTACAACTGTCACCTATTACACTCAAGTACATGTCAGCTATCTCAAAACATATGTATTAGTACAATCATCTTAAAACAAGATCATTGGAACACATACTCATATTATGCAATTCATCAAATATTCAACCACCTTGCAAACATACCATGTTAAATAAATCAACTAGACAGGATAATAGACACCAAACACTCAAAAACCAAATAGACGTCATAATCAAATAGTCAAGCACAAAGTAAACGACATAAGAAAGTTCATACCTTAATGTATCTTAGGGGAGGCAATCTTGTCTACACAATCAATCCATATTAGCACGATATAACTTCACAACATATCAACTCAACCCCAAATAAGATCACGACATCCATAATAGTCACTAGCTAACATGTCCACATCATAAGCTCATAAACATTTATCATTCATACATAATAATCACATCTACACAGTCAGTCTAGATTAGCACAACACAATATCATAAATAAGTCAACTCATACCTGAATGTCATAACCCTAGCCATCTTCATAGGCCAATCCAATTTAGCATGATATATATAACATCAAAATCTTCATGTAGGAATCCCAATCATCAATTTACTAACATATAACAACAGCAAGTTATACATCATGCTCATCAATAACATATAACCTAATAATCAAGCTAACTATCATATAACAACAATAAGTTAACCTATAACATACTCATCAACAACATAAAACATAACCATCAAGTTATCTTACCTAAAACAACAATAGAAATGCATGCCACCACAGGTTCATGATTATTTGACACGTGGATATGACTACACTAATCAACTAACATCTATCATACATGTAACCATAACATCAATAGACATGTGCATAAACCTAATGTGTATAACCCTAATGCATATAAAAATCCATTAACTAACATACCTGCATGCCTAACATCAAAACCTATAGACGACATGCTCTTGCCTCGAGGTCCAATTATTCAACTTCACTTTAATGATCTGCATCTCTTGTTCTATCTCAGCCAACTCATTAACATCATAACAACCAACAACATCATGATGACCTAATTGCATACAATGACCTCATGCACAACAACCTTCACCATGACCATGCATGCATAAAAACATATAGACACTGACATGAATAACAAATGCATATACAACCATACACTCATGATGACACATCCCACATCAACACCATCAACCTTCGCATGAAGAAATCACTACAACCATGATCGACACCATGCAAATGCAACAAACACATGGACTACAAAACAAGAAACACATACGAAAAAGACATGAATGCATGGCCAACACACCGCCCATTTAGTCCGAGGGGTGAACCATGCTCTGATAGCACTCTATAACACCCTCCTCCCAATTCTACGCAAGAAACCAGCCAAATAGGTAAACATGTGATGAGAGGCCACTATGATATGATTCGACCTGATAAGTCATGTTAAGGAAGTCGAACTGACAGAAACACACCATACATACATTCAACATCAACATTAGGACCCTCAGGAACCAATCCAACCTTTCTGCCAACCGACCCTTGGGTCCCATTGAGATTTTGGACCACTTGATCTCTGGACTCTCTCATGCTATGGGCATGCCAGCATCAAGGGACCTCTAGACACTCTCACAGGCCTGCAAGACAACATACATGGACTATTTTTCTCAGTTCTGTTCTAGCACCCCTGAGGTTTAAGCCACATTTCCAGGCCCAGAGCCCAGGTCACTGCCCAAAATTGAATGACACATTAAGAACAATAATATAACATTGAAATAACAATACTAATGCAATTACTTGAATAATACCTTGACTAGACCCCTACTAGCCATGACAGGAATTTCGTAAAAAATATCACGAATATGTAATCTACAGGTGTAAATAACAAATCTGAGCATAAGGGTCTCATACTTATTTGAGATTCACTATGAGGCATTGTTTCCTTGTCAATTTAGCTCCAGTTTCATCCATTAGGCCATAGATACATTGTTCATTCATATACAAGTCAAACATGATGGGAGCCATACATAACCACTGTCATAATACATATTCATAACCAACATAATAACAACAGAAATACCAAGGAAACATCAACCATATAATCCACATATAAATCGGTATAATAATCATGAGATAACAAGGATAAATAACCTCATATTAATGATGCAAAATCCAACTCGGTATGGGACTACCACGTTCCACCTAATCGTAGAATGGCTAAGCCAAATCTCTCTCCAGCCATTCAACCACGTGCCATATTCCAAGCATGAATGTGGGATATCATAAAACACATCAATCGAAACCATCCAAGGCTTCTAGAGGCCAAACCACCTCAACCTATCAAACAATGATTCCACCTCATGGTCTGACATCACAAAATCATCATCAAATTGGTATCTACCCAAGCCTTCTAAGGTTCCAGAGTATTTGTTCGAACTCACCTTCTAGGACAAGTAGCTCAACCCACAATTGTCATCGGGCTTCTAAAGCATTTTTTCAACTAAGGCTTCCAGGACTAGTAACTCAACCCACCAAGGGCTTCTAGAGAATTTTTCCAACCAAGGCTTCCAAGACTAGTAACTCAACCCACCAAGGGCTTCCAGAGCATTTCTCCAACCAACACTTCTAGGACTAGTAACTCAACCCAAGCTATTACAAGGCTTCCAGATCATTTGTCCAACTAAGGCTTCTAGGACTAGTAACTCAACCTAAGTTGTTACAGAGCTTCCAAAGAATTTGTCCAACCAAGGCTCCAGGAACTAATAACTCAACCCAAGTTAAAGGAAACATGAGACCCAACCACAAAAACAAATAAATAAGCACACAACACCATGGCTATCTAGGAAATGGCAAGGCTAGGCAAATCCACTGTCAATCCAGGCAATCCTCCATGCCAATGACAAATCATAACCAAGAAGCCACATGTATGTGTCATGCATGCCAAAACTAATGAGGAAAACATACATGCAACTCGGTACCTGCCAGTAAAACTCATTGTAGCTGCTGATCTTGATGTCCTCTTGCGCTTTCCTACTCTTCCTTTTCCTTATTGCTCCAAAACTCCATGTATGTCACACCCTCAAATAGTGCTCCAAGAAAACTCTAAGTATCCAAGAGTATGAGAGAGAGAGAATAGAAGAGAGCTCCACCAAAACTCAACTGACCAAGCCTGCCAACTGACCCTCAAAATCATTTTTATCAATGTGGCCTCTATTTTATTCAATTTCCATTATTTTCTTTCAATTTCCTCTTCACATGCAACCTGTGGCCTTTAACCTCCCTTTTCTCCCACTTTCTATTATTTTCATAAATAAAATGCCAATTAATGCATCTTGCCTTTCCAAAGTCTTAACCATTTCCTTTGTCAATTTCCTTAGCAAACTGAATGAATACCAAACACCAAAGTGATAATAAACTGAATGAACACCAAATAGAATGTTTTCCCCACCATTCAGCTTGGAATACATGTCCCATGATTGTGGTCTTATATTTTACATTTATATTGATTTTTAATGAGGGTTGTTACATGTATTTTGTTAGGATATTTTCTTAGCCAATAAGAAATAGAGCTACAGAAAAGAGCTCTCAGGAATTGAGACTAATAACATCTCCTAAGGGTTAGAGGAGAGAAACACAACCACAATAGAGTTGCACTCTACATGTTTATTGGGAATAGATATGTAGCTCTAAGAACAAAGAAACAAAAAGGGACCAAACATGACTAGTACAAAAGATGGGGATTGTCCAAAGAAACCTTAATAGTTGTGTCAAGTGGTATCAAAGCACGACTATGCTCTTAGGAAAAATGAAATAACTTTAACAAAGTATTTCCAATGAAAACCTGTAGTAGATTTTGCAATAGATGTTTTGCAGACAAAAGGAGTTCAATAGGAGATATTGGACAATGTGAAAAAATTACAGCAATGTAGATCTGAATAAGGGGCAATAAGTAAACTTGATTTCTATCTTTGAATTTTCAATTAATTATTGAGAAAAAATTAGTTGTGTGAAAGTATCAGTAGTAGAGGGGGATACTGTATCAAGTGACTTGCAACTACAAACGTTGTAATAGAGAACCAATTATGTTTTTGGATGGAAAAAATTATCATTGTTGAGGAGACATGACACGTAATTTTGGTCTTTAAAGTTTTCTATTAAAAGATATGACAATTTCAGGTAGTAGCAAGGGGAAGAGAAGTTGTGGAAAATAAGCTTGTAGCAAAGAGGAAACATCAAAATAATTCCAGATGAGTTTGGAAACGAGGAGAGGAGATAAGAAGTCCTCAAGGAGAAGTCAAGAGAAAAAGAGGAGTTCTCAAGACATATTTCAAATCTAATGCTCATGAAGCATATGGAAGAATTCAAGTTGCTAAAAGAATGACACCTAGAACCTGAGGAAGATGAAGCATAATGGCTGACATGGGATGAATCTTGCATGGAGTATACAAATCTAGTTCAAAATAATTTTGTTGATTTGGATGTATAGCTAAATTTCTTGGAAGAAGGTAAAATACATTTAAGGGTACACATTCAACATCCAAAGTTGGAATTGGAAGATGGTGCAACTATGAATTGTGACCAAAAAGTTGAAAGGGAAGCATCTAGACCAGCTTTGTAAGGGTCTCGTGACTCTTAGGCATCTCTTAGGCGAGAGGAAGACAACAGGGAAAATTTTAAGAACCCCCCCTAAATTTACATGTATAATAAATGGGCGAATCTCCATGGTATATAGGAAAAATGGAAGGCGATTTTATCAATAATATGATATGTATATATAATTTTTTGGCGAATCTCTCACCAGGCATGGCGAATATTTTACTCAATTATAAAATCTTGTGTTTATTGAATACACAAATGAAATCATTGCATTTCTTTAAAATATCTTTTGAAATCAAAATTATCGAAATTACATATCGATAATCTAGTGGGTGTAAGATAAAATTCACCCATGCCATTCACAAAAAGCATGAGAAAAAAACTAATACTATATATAAAACCAAGAAAAATTCAAATTCATCACTTCTATGTTCCTGTTTTCAATTAGAAAAATTACCCAAATTACAATATGTTTACTCCACTTCTAGGGTTCACAGAAAGCATGAGAAAAAAACTAATACTATATATAAAACCAAGAAAAATTCAAATTCATCACTTCTATGTTCTTGTTTGCAATTAGAAAAATTACCCAAATTACAATCTGTTTACTCCACTTCTAGGGACCTCGTAACCACCCTGTCAATACACAAGTATGTTCCCGTTTGGAATTAGAAAAATTACCCAAATTACAATCTGTTTACTCCAGCATATGTTGGAAAGTTATAGAAGGATGACTAGTGCAATCAATCCATTCCTTTTAGCCCTGGATTTGTTTCAGTTTAAAACATTCATCATGAACACTTGATACCCTAAGGAAGCGGATGATTAACATTGGTCTACCATTTGGGTCTGCTAAGACGGAAATAACTCTTTAAGGACAGCGGGGGTCCCTTTGAGCAAAAAATTAACTTTAGATCGTCAGGGACAATCCTTGGTGTAGTGATCCTCCTCACAAATGAGGCAGGGGTACTTAGGTTTCCATTGTGACGATTCACCAGTAGAAGATTTGGGAGGACCCTCTTTTGGGGCATCGACTTTACCCTTTCCTTTGCCTTTCTTCTTAACTTTCGAGCATTTGTCTGCTGTGTAAACTGGACAGCATGGACCTTTAAGGTTTTACCAGGGCCAAGTGGTTTCTGGGAAGAACTATTGGGAACAACATTCGAGACTGACTTCTATTTGGAAGAAGATTTAGAAGGGGTTTGGGATACTGAACCAATAACTCCATCAACAGGAGGTGCAACATGCAACTTTTATGTTGTGGGATCGGATGATGGCCGCGAAGCATCGGGTAATAACTCATACAAATTTTCGGACTGAGAGTAAACTAGATCTAAGTACTGGGCACAAGCAATGGATTGTTCTTCAGTAATGCATCCACCCATAGCTATATCATGAGAAATTGGGGCCACAAATAATTTAGTGAACCATTCAGTGAGCAATTGATCAACAATCTCAAACTTGATCAGGCGACATCAATGTCTTCATTCATGGATGTGATCAGAGATATGTGTCACAGTATCTTGCTTAAGCGATGTGAGCAAATAGGCGTCAGTTTCATGGTGAATTGGCAGCTAGAAATGCATGAGGAAAGCCATGGCCAAAGAGTTAAAGTCATGGTAAGTACTTCGAGGAATATTGATGTACCACTTGGCTGCAGCACTTGTGAAGGTTCGTTGGAAAAGACAGAGACGAATAGAATCATCAATGTAAGAGTTTAAAGAGCACCAGAGGTGATATATCATCACGTGGGCTTGAGGATCTTCTTTTTCTTTCCCATCGAACTTTGGACAATTGCTCAATATCTTGGACAACACCGGAGGCCAGTATGGCGAATGAAGAATTGGATCATTCATAAGGCGAGACACATCTGGAAACTTTAGTGTGGCCAAGAATGGAAATTGAGTATTAAAAGGCATAGGAGGTCAGTAAGCGGGTCTGATTGGAGGATCCCATCCCTGTTGGTAAGCGTTTTGACCCACAGTGGGGGATTTTGGCCATATGGCATTTGATGTTGCCCCCATTGCACGTTACCTTGGCCATAGGGAGGATTTTGACCTTGAACATCTTGGAACTGTCCTATCATAGGTTGTTGATAGGTAATGTAGGGGTTAAAAGGTTATTGAGCCTATTGACCTTGGACATATGGATATTGTACCTGTTTTCCCTATAGATACGGGTGGTGAACATATTGTCCCTGAACAAGAGGAGCTTGAACCTAGTTTCCTTGGGCACAAGGATTATCCACTTGTTGCCCTTGGACATAGGGATTTTGTACCTACTGCCCTTGACCAAAAGGATTATGTACCTATTGACTTAGGACATTAGGTTTTTGTACCTACTGCCCTTGGCAAGAGGGATTTTGGACCTGTTGACCTAGGACATTAGGATTTGGGCCTACTGCTGCAGGACTTGATCCTGGCCTTGCCCTTGCAAGGGTTGACCTTGCTGATATGTATACAAGGGTTGTTACTACCCGAGTTGGTTTTACTACTACAAGGGTTGGCCTTGTGGCTGCAAAATTTTCCCCTAGAGCTATAAAGGTTGGCACTGCAAGGACATCGATTGGGAGGTTTGTGGAGCATAATGCATCTGTTGCAGTTGACCTTGTTGCAGGATCATTTTCCCTTATTGTTGCGTGGATAGCCCTTGTTGCAACAAAGGTTTCCTTTGTTGTAACAAAGGTTGCCTTTGTTGTTGTATATGTTGTCCATGTTGTTGCAAGGGTACTTGAATAGTGACCGGGAAATTTCCAAACTGAATCTGGCCATAGCCACCCTAGAAAGTGGATGAACCAAGATGAATATACTGCCCAGACTAAAGGGTATAAGGTTTATTAACAATTCCTTGAGAACCATATGGAACGTAAGGAGTTTGGTATTGGACTTGATCCTCATAGGGCTATTGATACTGGACATTGCTCGACCGAGACGAACCAATGGGATTTTGAACCTGTTGGCACTAGACATTGCTTGATCTAGTAGGATCAACAGGGTTGTGAATAATGCCAAAGGAATGTTGGTTCATACCAAGAATGTGAGTTTGTGAGTCACTCACATTGGTGGCACCTGACACCATAGAAACATTTAGGTTCCCCCCCAGGTGGTGGCACATCTTGGCCACTAACCATAGGGATGGAGGAACTGATAGAGACATTCCTCAAGACTGCCAGTTGAACTGGACAGGTGATTTAGACTGATGATACAAGAGGGTTCAGAATGGTGTGTTGCACTAGGACTAAGGTAGCAGCCTATTGAGAGGTGGAGTTCACAATGAACAGACCTGAAGTAGGAATGGTGTCAAATGCCAAAATAGGGTTATGGTAAGGTGATGAGAAACTAGGTGTACATGAAACCAACTGTGCCAAAGACACATAATTAGGTGGCACACTAGCGGGAATACTCCCTGTATAGGGGAAACCTTCAGGAGGAAAAGGATGTTCTTCTTCCTCGACAATGTGTGGAGGAGAAATTTTTTACTCCTATGGAGAGGTGACTAGAGCATCACCTTCGGGATCCATATCTGGGAACAAATGATGATGAATTACTGAAGAAGTACAAGGGGATAATTCCAAAGGAACACCTGGCTGATCGTACGAACTGTAAGGATGTTGCAGTGATATCACAACAAGTTCAAACAAAGGATTCAGGGGATAGATAACTAGTCCAAGCTGACTATTAGTGGTTATCAAACTCTCAATATTTTGAATGGGATTATCCAGAGATTCCAGGCCAAGATCAACAGATGACCCATTATCTAAAGTAGGCGGAGGATGAGATGACAAAGGCTAAATGCTCAGAACAATTCCAAGTTCAACACCTTGGTCCTCGAATGACTCTGGTAACTCAGGAAACGACTCCTTAGGCAATCTTTCAAATGGAGGAGAGGAAGAGGAACTAGGTGAGCCAGATGGTTCGGCCACGATGACCTTATCTTAGTTAATAGGAAAAAGAGAGATAAAATTCAAGGCTTTAAAATTTTCTTTAAGGGAAACTCACGATTTGGTCTAGAAAATGCTAAAATGATGTTATCAGATCGTGGGCAATCAATTATTAAGATGCATAAATAGGCTGGTGCTCTTTCATTTTTTAAGAGTCAAGAAAGAAACAAAGTTGACTTTATCACTTTCGATTGGAAACAAGCTCGAAAGGACAAGTGCTTAAATGATATTTTAATTTTAATGAGTCAAAAAGATCAAATGAATGCTCTTTATGATCTAGGTAAATAGGATTACCAGGAAACCATGAACTGCAGAATACCTCTCGGCGAACCGAGAAGTACGAGAAGGCAATCTCCATGAATGTTGTGTTTAGTGTATCACGTTTGCAAGGAAATCGACTTGGCTTCCTAAGGATAAAGGATTGTAGCCTAGAGGGGTCTCCCATTATATACTCAATGGTACGGGGAGCACAAATCTGTACTAGCATTGCCTAATGCCGAAGCTAACGACAAATACTAGGTTTAAAGATGCTAGAACACATCTCTAACCTAGACCTTCTAGATATGATCATTATATTTCAAATGCGCCTTAGGTTAATTGAGTTCATTTTAAAATTTATCTTGAGTTATGTCTCAGTTTTTAGGCCTTAGTGATGTGACTCGAAAAACCTTAAATGCAACTAAATGAGAGAAGACCCTTTCAATTCGATGAATTGCCTACACTAGAGAGGGTAGAAAATACACAATCAAATGCAAACAACCAAGCAACTGAAAGCAAAATGATCTTTCACTACTTCACTTTTAGAGAAAATAAGCTAATAAAAAATGCATTCCAATTCCTAATTTCCTAACAAGTACATTTCTAACAATCCTTTCAAAAGAAAAAGAGTTGTTTTCCTTTTCAAATGCCAATCCAATCCTAATATTTAGTGATGCTAATTACAATAGCATTCTAATGCAACAAACTAGAATTTCATACTTTTTCATGGAACAACGAAATGAATTTTTTGCAATTAGCTCTTCAAGCAAATGAAAACACAAAAAGAGATACTCATTCAGACTAATGAAGCATCGAATTTACCAAAAACAAGACAGGTAATGTAATCCACGCTGGAAAAGAAACATTCAGACAAGAAAATGAAAATTTTCAAACTTTTGTAATGGAGGTCAAAGCTGTAAAAGGACCACAAAAGAAATGCAAGGAGTAAGTACACAAACAACTCGACTCACTGAGTTCACAATCAGTTCAATGTATGACAATCTAGATTCCCTAGTGTCACTAACCATCCAATGACCTAAGAAATTAAGGAGGAATATGCCAAACCAACAAGCAAACAAAACCAAATAAAAAGTAGCTTTCTAGTCAGGGAGAAAAATGATCTAAAAGGCTTACGGGGCTGAAATTGTGAGAGAAAAACACACTAGCCAAGATTGGGGGAAAACCCTAATATTCATTTACAAGCACCAATGCAATTGCCTAACTGACAACAAATGCCAGAGGTAGGTCTGCGCAACTGTTTCTCATCATATCACACTGATCGATGCGACTGTTAGAAGATTAAATGCACTGAATGAGGGAGCCAAGCAAAAAAATAATTTAAATCAGGGACTAGATCTGCTACTATGAATTTCAAACTCAGACCAGTAATAAAAAGAAAAGAAATAAAACCAATGGGAAAAGTGGAACTAGAAAATTTCACACAAAATCATCAAAATTTCAAACAAAACAAATAGAAGGATTGGCTCCCCATTGGAGTCACCAATTTGTGGTGAAGTAAAATTGTGAGTGCAGAAGAAAACAATTCCTCTAGCCCGATAATGGGTCTATCCACAACTGATACATTATATGGAATATTTCCTTAGGTTAGAACCAATTAATAGGACCTACCTCTTAGTACTCTTATCCCATTTTATGATGTCCTTGCTTGCTCGCTCTAGCTATCTCTCGCTTCCTTCTTCAAACACCTGAAACAAGTAAACAATAGCAAACAACAACCATGATAATAGACAAATTGTAATTCAACCTACTTAACAAGTCAAGAAACATTAAGCCATGAACATGTAAGATGACATATCATGTAGGAAATCAATTGATAGTTGCATATATATTGAATCAAGAAGAGATTACAACCATTTTCTTGACATTTCCGTTCTCCTCCAACAAAAATAGGTTCCCGCACACTTCTGCTAGTATTCCATGATGGCCTCAACAATAGTAGTTTTAACGCTCTTCCATTTAGGCTTCACACTAAACCAAATTCACACTTCTCCCTCACACAACTAGAGAGCTACAACTATGAGTAGCTTGTTGTTTACTCCAAACTTAATCAGCACTAGCACACCAACATTAACACTAGCTTGTGCTTGGGAAAAAGGGAGGTTTATATAGGATGAATGGATGGGAGATGGATCCTCTTCTCATGGGAAAAGGTCTTATATCTTGAGGTAGTTCCATCATTATAGGGGAAAGGAGCCCAAACTAACATCCTCGCCCCATCCGGCCAAACCATTTACCAGACTTCCATTACGAAGCTTCTAGAGCTGGAACCTTTAGCTCCTTATTTAAAAAACTTTCCATAAGAGGATCGACGTGACTAGAAAAAATATTAGTCACCCCAGTCAGTGCTAGGGACAATGTTAATCCCTGCATATCAGTGTAAGGAAGATAAGGGCCATTAGCACCAGCCTTGTAAACTGGGAAAAATAGAAGATTTTGGGGAAATGGTGCAAAAGGTAATTTTTCTGCCATGAAGAGGGACACAATGGGAGTTTCTTCATGGAGGGAAAACATGCAGGTTTCACTATAGAGGTCCTCTAGGATCAAGGAACGCGGAGTACAGAGACAGTGAAAAAATGTTGTGTAACACCCTTCTAAAGGCCAGATTATAGTTGTGGCTAAAGGAATCTTGTCAGCTTACTCTGTCACTCCAGGAAAATCTAAAGGTGCTACAATAGACACAGAGGACAATGTGCCTAGAAATGGAGGGCCTGACAACAGAGAAGATGGTAGAATAAGTGCAGTAGGCCGCGGTGCAGAGCTACCAAAGTTGAAGAGTTACAGGTCGAGCTAGGTGGTCTCTGCAGTAAGATCAAGATGCTAGATGAGTGATTCAGGGGCAAGTAACCATATTTATGTTGGAGGCCTATTGGGATAGGGTTCCTAGGGTCATTGTTGGGATTAGTTAACCCAAATTTTGTAAAATTTTTGTAAAAAGATGTAAAGTCTCCATGAAATGTGGATGCAGAGTGCACAACTAAATAGGAGTCAAAGGGGTTTAGCCCCTTGTTTGGATAAGTAAATAGGTTAGTTTTGAGACTCACCCATGGTCTGTGGACCATGGTATTGTATTGGAAATGCTATATATTTGAGTCATAGCGAAGGTAACTAGTAGTTGATAACTGGAAGTTAAGATAGAGATTGTTTTTGGGAAAGTGCTAAGGCAGGAAGGCTATGCTTCCTGTACTTGGGCGAAAGGGGAAGGTTCCTATAGGTAAGAGCACAGGAGGCCTTGGTAAGTCATTAGATGAGTGTGCAGACCCCTACAGCTCAGTGCGCAGGGTGAAAGAATCTATAATATAAATGTTCAAGATGAATAAAGACTGATTTTGAAGAATTATCTTGCAATCTAAGCATTATTGTTGATTTTGTTTATGTTGTGATTTGCCGCTTTATAATATGTTTTATATGGAATAATGAATAAATGCTGCGTGAAACTACTGAATCTATCTTATTCGTGCATGACTTAAGTAATTATCTATTTTCACGAAGATAAGGGTTATTTCTATTATGATTTCTGATGAATGGTATATATCTGCACGAAGGAAGATCTAGGGTTATTGACTAATGCGCAGAAGTGGATAATTTGCCTATTTAGGGTCCACAAAGACTAATCATAGACCTTCATGGAGGTCTAGAATCTATTTTACTCGAGTTAATACATCATACCATAGAATACTATTGATCTGCGTGAAAGTAGATCTGAGCTATAAAGCTTAGGACCGCTTATCACACTGTCTCTGGATGTGGAAACTTGGTTCTAGCATCCCCTAATACTGCTTTGAGTGAGACTGCAGCCTGTGCTATGCAAGTTGTTTCCGAAAGGGCCAACAGTTAGGGTTTTTTTATTTGGAAAAAATTTGAACCTGGGTCAAGCCCCCTTAAGCCAATAATATAGAATTTAAAGATATCAATAATTCAAATACAAATTTCTATCCTATATTTACTATTCAAAATGGCATGCAATTCATGAAAATTACCATCTAGTTTCTAATGTATGCTAGTTGTTTTCTTTCATTTTATTTGTTCACCAAACATACTATTCATTATTTTTTCTAGGTGAAAAACAACCATATGATATTGTCTACTAGTTAATACATTCTCAATGCAACACTTTTATACTAATTATTGTTGATACC
Source organism: Pinus taeda (assembly GCA_000404065.3). Lineage (NCBI taxonomy): Eukaryota > Viridiplantae > Streptophyta > Pinopsida > Pinales > Pinaceae > Pinus > Pinus taeda. Next base: position 66,008 of record APFE031480300.1, on the reverse strand, counting down.
AAAATAACTAACTATAATACAACTCTTTTACTAATCTGGATAATCCCTTGGAAATACTATAGGAATAAGCACATTCCTCCCAACTAGTGAATTGCACACAACAACTCCCCTCGAGCCTCAGACCCCTTTCTATCAATAACTTCTCAACATTTAGTGGTAAATTACTCCTTTCCCATGCAAATTTTTGCATCATCCTACCCTCCTTTCAATGTCTACCCTCTTCTCCTTGTTGTACCTAGGATATTTTTTTAACATAAGTTTCTTGTCATTTTTCCTCCAACCTTATGTTTCTCTCCAACAATTATATATGTCTCCTCTCTCCCCCATCTTAGTACTTGTCTCCAGCTATGTTGTCACTTCCATAGTGGTTATTCCTCATGAAATATTGGGGATCATGTAAGTTATAACTGTGACAATTGTCACTTTGACTTGTCCACTATCTGGGACTGCAACCACTTAATAATAACTTGACAACAAAGTGGCGTAATTACTCACATTTTTGTTCCCACATTATTTCCAAATAAAGAAAATATTTCATTTATAAATATACATAATTATTTGCATCTATAATTTACAATGCTTAAATTTATTCTTGGCCCCACATCCAATGTCTCCAACTTAAATGTTTACAAGTAGACATAAAGAAATAAAGTATGCAAAAGTAATTGCAATAAGGTTATTACAATGCTCAAGGCATACAATTTAAAATCCCTAGAGGTATATGGAGGTGTAATTGTCAAGGAATGGAATTGAAATAGGGAAGATCTCTATTCCACTAGTGGAGAGGATTTGAGAGATTAGGATAAGAAACAGGGCTCAAGTTGTCAAATTAAGGAAAGAAAGTTTTTTTTTTTAGCTAATAGATTATCAATGGAATGAATCAATTGTACATTGATATGGCCTTGATAGGGTGTTTCTATGGTCAGAAGATCAATGGTAGTACAATTAAGCAATGGGTATACAAATCATAGAAGAAAACGTTAGGGTATTTCCCATAATTCTTTGTTGTGTCAATGGTATAGATAAACTTCTTATTCAAATCTAGTGAGCATTTATATGAAACAGGAAATGGAGTATGGTTTTGGGACAACCTAGTGCTAATTTTAAACTATTATGAGCCTAGTTTTGACACTCTAAGTTAAAAACCTAACATTTCCTTGGGTTGATAAAAACAACCTTATCTTACCTTGGAATTGTGGCGTGAGGTGGTCCCTAAGGTTCTTGGTAATATATTAGGATGTTGTATTACAATGGATGATAAAACAAGCAAAATGGAAAGCATGTGAATGGAAATTTTTGTGTGAAACTCACTAGTTCGGAGGAACCTACTTGTGAATCAAAACTAGAGTTTTGATTAACCCTAGACTTTGTTAACATTCCCTTTATATGCGACATGGTGTAAATCATGGTCACTTGGATCATACTTGTATTAAAAGGTTAGAGACTATAAAACCTCTTTATGACATAATTTTTGCTATGGATTTTTATTTATTTAGTCTTAAAAATACCTCTTTTCATCATTTATGACAATATTTTCCTATATTTTTCCAATAATAATACTTTCCTAAGATATATTGAATTTTAAATTTTTTAAATTTCTTGTAATTAATTGCATTGTGGTAGGAAATTGTAAAATTTAATAAATTTTGCAATTCATGATCTGTGGTCATATTTACATGCAAGGTCGGTAAAAGAGAAGCCATGGTTTTTTTCTCATAGGTATCCAAGGATTGTGAAATACCTTTTCTTTTGAGCTAAATTTACCTCAAGGTTCGCAGTGAACGGGGGCACTCTGGTAACTAAAACATAAAACAATTTGCTAAAAATACCTGGATTTGAGTTTTAAAGATCAGATCTATGGTTTATGAACCCATAAAATAGATTAGGATTAGATATTTCTCTTCGAATATTTTGCAATTAATTCTAAACAAGATTTACACATATTTTGTTAAAATTTGGCTTATAAAAACAAGTAACTTAGCACCAAAACACATGATATATTTTATTTGTTTGAAGGGTTGGATTTTGACATATGAATTTAAATTTAAGTTGCATACCTATTAATAGTTATTTTCATCAATTAATGAAGTGTTTTTGAATTCTTAACTTGTTGTTTTAGATTTGTGTGCTTGCTTGAGCCATGGAGGGCCCCTATATATTGAGCCAGTACACCATGTTCATGTTGTGCAAATATTTTGGTAAATAATTATTATTTCACATTGTTTTTCATCATATTTCCATGTTTATATCCACTAACTGCATCCCTGTACATTCATATATGAATAAGGTTATAAAACGTCTTATTGAGAAACTCTAGATAAACTTAAAAACTAGTGTTTAAACTATTGTTTATATGTGGTCCTTCCTTCTTGTTTCATGACTATAATTTTGATTTTTCAAAGCTATTAGTGTTGTTTCAATAAAAAAATTATCAACTCATTATTTAGTAAAGTAATTAGCAAAGAAACCATATTATTTTTAGTCTTTCATAAGCAATTATCTTGTAATTAGTAGAGGAACTTGGAATTCTTGTAGTTACTCTATTTTTTAAGAATACTCAAACAAAAATAAAAGAATTCATACTTATTTAATTTTGTCTCAATAAAATTACATCACTTGTTGAATTTTAAATGTATTTAAGGGTTATAAATTAGTTTTTATTGGAGTTTTTTTTTTTTTTTTTAAGTTGAGGCAGTGCCTTTATTATTTCTATTCATATAAATCCAGGTTAAGCCATATACATCGTTTTGGTGGCCTCAACTCGCCCAAATGGGAAACCAAGTCTGTTGGCCACCTCAAATTAATATAAGCCATCTAGTGACAAAAATGAATAAGTCTATCAAACCATGCTAAATAAACTTTGCAGCAGAAAATACTAAGCATATATCTGGTAGTCATGAAAACAGACAAAAGGATGAAATACTATCCTCATAAATCCAACATGGTAAACAGCTGCACGAATTAAAATGTCATTCTTCCCCCCTCGCGGGTGGTACCATCGCTGCCCTCTGTGCTGGAATAAGTTGCTTCAACTGTTGTCGGATTTCGTCCATCTTACTATCCTGCATGATCATTGTGATTTGAAGGTTCTCCATTTCTTTCTTCATATTACACATGCCTTGGGCCAATTCTGCCATTTCTCCTGCAACTTGCTCTAGTGCCTTGGCTAGTAGGCATTTCAACACCCAATAAACATGTAAGGCCTGTTTATATAAAGTCATTCGTCCCTTGGTGTTACCCGGGTCCGGAATGAGGTCCCCCCACTCTTCCATTTTTGGCTCTGAGTCCTTTTGCATTACGTTTTCTTCCAGTTCCTTGATGAGTTTGCGGATGTCCTTGTATGTGCCTTCTCAGTATGCCCTTTCTTCCTCTTGGATGGTTTTCCTCATAGTTCTCTGGCTACGTCTTTGAGGGATCGACGTTGAGGTTGTTGTGTTATTGCGACTGAGCTGGTTAGACCAGCCTCTTCCACCACACCCCCTTCCCCATCCCGGCCATGCCATTTTGCTACTTACATTCTCCTGTTTATCATGGCCAATAGCAAATGTTAGATTCTCTGCCATTGCCTTTGTTCCCATTTCTTGAGTTCCCCTTCCCCAGAATTGTCCCTCCCCTTTCCAATTTCTCCCGATGATCAGGCTGCTCTCAGTCTTTCCTTCCCTTAGCCCTGACAGTTGGTTACTCTTTATAGTCTTCTCCATTTCCCAGATTGTTTCTTTGTCCTCCTCGGGCTATCCCTGATCACAACCCTCGCAGAAACCAAGTAGGTATTTGCCCTAATTTCTGCGACTCCTTCCCATTCTATCCCTTCCTCTGAATTTTCCTTCGAACCACCTTCTGCTTCCTTACTGCAAGCTCTAAAGGATGTTGCCCCCTCTGGCATTCTTCTCCCTCTCTCTGCTACTCCTAGCTCTCCCCCCTCTTCCATCAGACTACCTAAGGTTAAGAAAATTACAGGATTTGGCTTTACGAAAACATACCCAAACCTTTGCGTTGCCTCATATGAAACCAGCTCGTCCTGCGCTCCCGCTGTCTTCCTCCTTCACTGCTTAATGACCACCCTTACTGCCTTCACGTCTCTTATTTGCCTTCTACTACCTGTCCTACCTCTCATCATTCTATCGTCGCCGATTTTTGTTGTTTCTTCCCCCATTCCCCTGTCAGCTCTATTCCTCGTGGCGTTGTCCCATCTGCATGCTGCCCCCGCGTCCTATTTTATTATGGGAATGTTTGGAGGCCGGCACTGCCCTCCATTCCTCTCCATGATCCGTTCCCATGTCATCTCCCCATCTCTCACCCCGATCGGGGGAAGTTAATTTATTGGAGTTCAGTGAATGTTATAATTAAGATAAATATTAGTTCGATACTAAATACTAAGTTACTAGCCACTAGACACTAGTTACTAGTTCCTAGTTCTTAGATATTCAAAAATTTGGTTAAAAACCAGTTATCATAGTATATATTTATTAAACATACTTATATTTCATTAGTAGATATTGATTTGATTAGCTTAGATATATTTTAGTTTCATTGGCTTGATATATTCTGGTTTGACTATCATGGATATCATAGTTGTGTTTGATAAGCTATGTGACTATTCCATTGCATCATTGAATTTGTATTTCTATTCATAATGATAGATTTCAATGTCATTTCTGATGTATGATTATCATAGGTGATTTATTGTTTGAAAAATCAACCTAGTTTGTTAAATTAACCAAGGCACTAGGAGTGTCATTCACTACTTTGCTAGGAGAACAAGGCCACAACCTCTTGAGTTGTATTTTTACCTTGGATCTTTCAGCCATCATAGTTCCCTATTTTTATGTACTACCTTCCTATAATAGAGTGATGGTTGGATAACATGTTAGTTAAAAAGATGAGTAGAAGACTATGAGTGACCACTCATCTTCACTCTCATAGATGGAGAAGGTCATAGTGAATTTTCATCCTCGTAACTAGTATTGGGTCTAGATTAACTATGTTGATTAAAACACTACCAAAGTGTCCACTTGCCTCCACTAACAAGGAAGGCCCATGTGCATTATTTAGTCTATTTGATTGAAAATCCCTTTGATCAATTTTATTTTCCCCACATTTGAGTGAAATATTTACATTTTGAGTATGATTGCATACAAAACTTGGATTTGTGTGAGAAATCCTAGTATATGGTTGATCCAATGTATTCTTAAGTTAAGTCAGTGTGATTTCCATTTCAACCTTGTGTGAATAGATTACAAATTTTTTTCATGCTTCCTTAACTTAGTTCTTAGTTTTGAATTAGAAGTGGGGAATAATATTTGATCTGACACATACTTTACTTGCACCTCACAAGGTTACCAACCTAGATTGATAAATTAAATGTAACAAAATTATAGTGTAATTGAATTGACCAAGGAAATGTTTTTGAAGTAATAAATTATCAATGACATTACTCAATTGTACATTCCTATGTATTTTCTAGGGTGTTATATGGTCATAATATTAGTGAGAATACAATTAAGAAATGGGTGTACAAAGTAAATAAGAAAATGTTAACATTTTTCCCATAATTCTTCATTTTTTCAATGGTATAGATAACCTTCTTATTCAAATATAGGGAGGATTGATATGAAATAGGAAAATGAGTATGGTTTTGGAACAACTTAGTGCTAACTATAAACTATTAGAAGCCTAGGTTTGACCCTCTAAGGTAAAAGCTCTAATTACCATGGGTTGATTAAAACAACCTTATCTCCCCTTGGAATTGTGGCATGAGGAGGTCTCTAAGGTGCTTGGTAAAAGATTAGAAAGTTATATTACAATGGATGAGAAAACAAGAAAAATGGAAAGCATGTGAATGGGAAAGATATGTGTGGAATTAGGTTTTGGGTTTTCCTTATAGATGAGATAGATGTAGAAGCAAGTGGACTAGAGTTTTGTCTGACCCTAGAATTTCTTATGTTCCCTTTATATCTGAATGGTGTAAATCATATGGTCACTTAAAGAATTTTTGTATTAAAAGGTTAAAAGATGAAATTTTATATGCCTTGCATCTAATTCTTATTTCATGAATATATGGAAGACATGAATTCAAGACTTAGTGTTTGGTATTAAGGACCAATATACTAAAAAATTGATAGTGTCCAAAAGGGGAGATGGATATAGACTTGGGTTTAATTATATGTTAGGTCCCTATAATACTAGTGATTCCCCCATTACTATTGTCATTGTAGCCCTTATTTTTATTGTTGTACCCCTATTGTCCCCATATTGTTATTATTTTGCCCCATAGAAGCCCACTATTGTTATTGTTGTGCCCTTATATTATTATTGTTATGTCAACTTTGATTATATTGTGACCCCTTAGACTCCTATATATAAAAAGGAGATTTTGTCATTTGTATCATCCAGTAATTGTTCATTTGTGTAATGTAAAGGAGGTTTCCCCCCTCGAAGAGGTTGATTTTTAAGTCGTTGTTGTATCTTTTCTTCTATTTTGTGAACTGGTTGCATAACAATTGGTATCAAAGTTTTGGATTCTAGGGTTTCGCTACTCCAAACAGGTCATCGTGGAATTTTCACTATACCTTTTTTTCCACGATGTTTCAGAAGTTGAAATTAAAACCCATTTGAGAAGAAATCATGGTGAACCTCCGATCCAAATTTATGATCTTGTATCGCTATATTGTAGGCGATAGGATACAAGGAAGTTAGGGCTTTTGCAAGCTCCCAAATTATATCTCAAACAGGTGACCTAGGTAAAATTGTCATAACTTTCTCTCTGAGCATCAGATTCAAATTTCGTAAAAAGTTACACAAAGAGGACGACCTTTGGTTTTCTGTTTCTCAATATTAGCTCCTAAAGTTGAAACAATAACACAGGGAACTTCGTACAAGTTTGATCTATTGAACCAATCTATAATCAAGTCATCGTGGAAGATATGGAAGAACTCTTCCTTGGAGAATACAATATTGATCAGACTTGTGGGGTTTGAAGGAGGACTCATAGGGATACCTTAGGATGCAATTTTATACCTTGGAGATCTGAAATAACAGAGATACAACAGATTCAATATCAAGATCCTATAAAGTAGTAAAAAAAAGGTGTGTAGTTTTTTTTTTGTTTTGTTTTTTTGTTTTGTTTTGTTTTGTTTTTTTTTGTTTTTTTTTGTTTTTTTTTTTAAATTTTGCATAAGTTTGATTGAAAAATTAGTTTGAAGGAATTCAAAGGGTGTAGTGAAGCATTATTATCATTAATTTATGCCCTGAAGAAAGAAAATGGAAACACCTAGTAAGCAACCTGAAAGCTCTATCATGACTCATGAAGAAGAGGAAGAAATGCAACATGATATATCAAAATTACGATACCAAGTGCAACAAAATTCACTCTCACAAAATGTAACATAAGTTAATATGGATGGTTTAAATAAAGGCATGGAAGCTAAGATGGATGGTTTAAAGAAAGGTGTGGAAGCTAAGATAGACAAAATTATTTTCTTGTCTTGGTACTCAGTTAGCTCATAGCTCATCTTATCATCCTCAATCTAATGGGCAATCTGAGATAGTAAACAAATCGTTGGAAGGATATCTTCGTTGCTTTGTATTTGATAAACAGAAACAATGGGTCAAATGGTTGCCTCTGGCTGAATGGTGGTATAACACTTCCTTCCATACTGCAGCAAAAATGACCCCATTTATGGCACTTTATGGATATCATCCACTGTCCATCACATCATATTTAGGAGAAAATTATAAGGTTCAAGTAGTGGAAGATCACATCGAGCATCAACAACAAGTTCTCCAACTCTTAAAGGATAACCTCACTTTGGCACATAATAGAATGAAACAATAGGCAGATCAACATTGTAGTGAAATAATTTTTGATGTAGGTGACTAGGTATTCTTGCAACTACAACCATATAAGCAAATGTCCCTCAAGCAAGCTAAGAAGGATAATAAATTATCACCAAAGTATTATGGTCCGTACAAGGTGCTACAAAATATTGGTACTATGGCATACAAATTGGAGCTTACTGTAGCTTCCCCAATGCACTCAATTTTCCATGTTTCATGCTTAAATAAGGTTATAGGTGACAAGCGCCCAGTTCAAACAATATTTCCATAACTTGAAGAGGAAGGAAAAATCATATTGGAATATGAAGAAGTCATAGAAGCAAGATATCGACAGCTATGAAATCGATCAACTTTAGAGTATCTCATCAAGTGGCCAAACTTACCCGCTGAAGATTCCACATGGGAGGATGAGAATTTTATACAAAAACATCCAGAACTACTCAAGCGTTGAGGACAACACTTTTTTAAAGGAGCGGGGCATGTTAGGTCCCTATAATACTAGTGATTACCCCATTACTATTGTCATTGTAGCCCTTATTGTTATTTTTGGGCCCCTATTGTCCCCATATTGTTATTATTGTGCCCCATAGAATCCCACTATTGTTATTGTTGCGCCCTTATATTCTTATTGTTATGACAACTTTGATTATATTGTGACCCCTTAGACTCCTATATATAGAAAGCAGGTTTTTTCATTTGTATCATCCAAGAATTGTTCATTTGTGTAATGTAAAGGAGGTTTCCCCCTTGAAGAGGCTGGTTTTGAAGTCGTTGCTCTATATTTTCTTCTATTTTGTGAACTGGTTGCGTAAAACTATAGTAAAGAGATGGATAGTGAAGCTAAATCCATGAGAGCGATTAATGAAATGTACAATGTAAAAAGAGAAATATTCTGAAAATTGACTAAAGAAATAAGTGATATATAAGATGAGCTTGATATGGCATTGAATCATATATAGGAGGAAAATAGGTTATATATAGGCCATCATGATATCACTATGGTGATTTTGATCCAAATATGTTTATGGAAAGACAAAATAAAGGTATAAAGGTAGTGGTGTGAGATTTTAATCCCAAGGAAACATAAATGAGGCCATCACCTATGAATCACATAGTGCAAGGTGTAGAAGATGGGATTTATGCTAAAGAGCAACATGAATTATTTCCCACTTGATCTAAATCTAGTAATAAAAATCTCATAGAATCCTCATAAGAAGAATTCAAAGATAGAATTGCATGTTAATTCAAGCACCATGAAGGGGTTTCTTAATCAAAACATAATCCTAGTGAAAAGTATCATCCTAGATCATGTAGGGGAATAATAGGAAGCAATGATGTGGGTGGAGAAGGAAAGGGTTTGAAACTTAACAATGGAAAACAACTACCAAGAACCAAGGAAGGAATTTTTTTATGCAAAATAAAAAAGGGAAAGTGAGAAGTAGAAGTTACAAGGGAAATAAAAAATCCATTAAAGAGGCCCTTAGGGCAAGGGTTTACCCTAAGAAGAAGAAAATAAACAATACATGTTTTACTTAAAAAAATGGGTTATGGGGTTCCTTGGAGAAAAAGTTCCTAAATAACATCCATAATTATGATCAGAATGTAATTTTCATTCAGGAGAAAATGTTAAAAATAGTGGAATTTATTAGAGGATGAATGTCAAAACCTACTATGAATATGGTAATTTATCACTATTAGCACCAATGGAAGACCCATAGGTCTAGCAATTGGATAAAGACATACTTAAAAATTAAAATATTATTGTTTTAGGACTCTACTTTGAATTAGAATTACATGCAATGGACTTAGGTATGGATCTCATTTTGGGGGAATTTATGGATCTTTCCATAGTAGGAAAGAACATTCACTAAAGGTGATAATAATGCTTCCTTCCCTATTTATGAAGTAGTGGGAGAAAGGGATTTTAAATTTAATTTTGAAAAGGAATGAAATATGGGAGGACAAGGGAAGATGAAATGCATTAGTGAACTAGATCTTGGGGGGAGGCCCCCAATATTTAAAACGTTGAAATGGATCTTGGGGCGGGTGGGGTGTAGGCCCCCAAGATCTGAAAAATTTCCAGAAGAAAAAGAGTAGAATGCCCAATAAACAAAACCACAAAGAATTTTTTATTAAAATATATAATAATTGTAAGGACTACACTGTGGTGGACAATCTATCCTTTTACAAAATGTGACTTTTTACTTATAGTATTTTTTAGTTACAATACCACGGGTCAATTCCATGGATGAATGAATACCATGGGTGGATGTCACAATACAACAAGTAAATTCCATGGGTGAATGAATACCATGGGTGCATGAATTGGGTGGATGTCACTTATAATACCATGGGTGGATGCCACTTACAATACCATGGGTAAATTACATGGGTGGATGAATATCATGGGTTGATGCCATTTTCCATTCAGTCATTTCTCCCTCCTTAAGAAGCAACGGTCCCCATTGCATGAAGTTCCCTCCTCTGAAGCCTTTGTTGAATATGAAGAGCCACTGAAGAGAAGGGTTTTATGTGGTTAACCCATAACCATCATGAATGAAGATACAATGTTAGAGATACCCTCTAATGCTTGTCACCAACTGTGATACTAACAACGTGCGGCCTAGCAAATGGACTTCGATGAAGTGTGGGTTTGTGGATGACCCATAACCATGATGAGTGAAGATCCAAGGATAGAGATACCCTTTAATGCTTGTGACCAACTGTGATATTGACAGCGTGCGGTCTAGCAAATGAACTTTGATGAAGTGTGGGTTTGTGGATGACCCATAGCCATGACAAACAAAGATTCGAGGATAGAGATACCCTGTAATGCTTGTGACCAATTATGCAGCCTAGCAAATGGACTTTGATGACAAGGATTTTGTGTGGTTGACCCATAACCGTGATGTTGCTTGTTGATGAAGTAGCAGGTGCCTACATAGCCTGGGGTGGGAGGGAACGTCTCCAAATAACTCAAGCTAAATGATGCTATGCTAAAACTGATGAATGTGAAGTAGGTACTTACTAAAGTGGGGTGGGAGGGCACGTTTCCAATGGGAACCTGCTCCGAATGCTGCTCCAGAATTAAAATGGAAATAACTCGGTCAATATAACTTAGAATATTTATTATAACCTATTTTTGGAAGAAGAAGGACCATTTTGCATCTTCCCATGTGTTGGAAATCCTTATTTCGACACTCTAGAATCTCAAATTCACACTACAATTTTTCCGTCGTCACAAAAGTTCTGAAAAAAAGTTGATTTTAAATCAGCGATATCTCCCACATCCGAACTCTGATTCGATCTCTTTTTTTTTTCAATTGGGTGATTTTTCAAGAGGATATCAGATATACAATCATTTTTCTAAAATTCTACATAAAAAATTCAAAAAATGATAGGAGACTCGCCATCCACTAGTTGCCGTTAGAAACAAATTATACAACATAGCTGATTTTAAATCAACGATATCTCCCTCATCGAGACTCCAATTTGGGCGATTTTTTTTTTTTTTAATTTTGGTATTTTTTTCACAAGCAATCCAAATATGTTATTTTTTTTTGTAAATATTGCACCAAATGTTTTAGATATGATCTGCAAACTTTCCACCAAAAAAAAAAATACTGCAAAAAAATGAAAAAAGAAAATTCTTCCTGCTTGGCCCAAGAAAGTGCTCTGTGGAGGTCGCGTGTGCCTAAAGTTTGTTGAATATTGATGCAAAATTTGAAACTAAAATATGCATCAAACCCTCATTCCATGGAATCATAACCTGATTTGATATCACTGATCCGGATTTAAACAGGAACGCAACAAATTAGAGAGATAACCGTAAGCACAGAGATGTAGCGGAAATAATACTTCATTTCATTATTGTAAAATACTGAAATATGCTTATAGACATAAATGGAAATACTAGCTAGGGAAGTGGTACCTTATCTCTGAGAAGAGATGTGGCTGCTACATGCCTCTGAACTGTGTTACAACGAGGCTCAAAGGCCTATTTATTGTTGAGAAACAATGGAAAACCCTAAACATCCAAAAACCTAACCCTAGAAGATGAAATGCCAAACTCTGGGCCTCGTTTGGGTAAATTGGTACATCAACTTCCTGAGTTCGTAACTTTGGCATACGATCTCTATTTGATGCACACAATATCTCGTTAGAAATATCTATCTGAGAACTCCAACTTTGGGAAGAGCAACATCGGTCCTTGTACCCATGTTGCTCCGAGTTTTCCCAAAAAACATTATTTAGTGCCTCAAAATGGCTCTGGAAGTTCAGGACTCAAAAAATGCTAAAAATAGTCAACTACGCTAAAATTAAGGAAACTGAAAAGCTGAAAGAAAAAATGGTGGGGTCCAAGTGGACTTGGTGGGTGGCCACCAATATCCACCTGGATCAATTAGAAGGTTCCTTTTCCAAAAAAAAAATTTGAGGAAAAGGGTATTCTAGGCGTGGAACCATTCAATCAAAAACCTACATGGAGAAACCAGATAATAAAGGAGGTAATAATTTTTAAAGCATTGAATAGTTTTCTTAATTCAATTGATGTTATGGATGAGATTTGGAGATTTTTGGCATGGGTTGGTGTGGATGGAACATATAATGACTTCCCCAATATTCTATAACTGAAATAAAGTGATAATAATATACCTTCATGATCCAAGTTTAACATGTATTAGCTCACAAATGAAGAATTCACAGATATGTTAAAATTGGGATAGAGGTTATATGATCAAAACGTAGGAGGTTAATCTATGGCTTATATACAGTTATATATATATATATATATATATATATATATGTGTGGGTATATTGATTATATATTAATTATATATTATTATATACATGAAAAAATATGAGCATTCTAATATCATAATAAAAGAGGTGGAAGTTCAATTGGAATATAACACCATATTTTCTTGGAGTTTATCATTGTAATTATGACTGGGTGACATTGTAAATTGTAACGTAAACATTCTTTGCTGATTTTGAAATTATGATGGACCAATTCGAAATTATGCAAAACAAAGTTTCTTACTTAATGAAAAATCACCAACTAATGGATTCAAAGGTAGAGTATTGGCACTATTTATTATACCATAAAAAAGAATCAATGAGTGGGTTGGGAAAATGCCTCCCTTGATTAGAAAACAACCATACCCAAAACCCCAAATTGGTAAAATGCCAAAACTTGAGATTAAAATTATTTTCCCTCTTTCCCACTTCCCCAAAAACAATTATTAAATGGATTTGGGTAGTTGGGAAGCCAACCACCCACATTTATGAAAGTATGGAGACCGATCGAGTGGCTAAAATGGTAAGAGATGGATATAAGAAGTACCCATCTCAATTTTAATGCTCTACCCATGAAATACCATACAAGAGGACAAAAACAATGTGGGTCTTCCTTGGATAGAGTATGGGAATGCATATGGGCGTTGAAGGGAAAATTATGTTGTGTGTGGAGAGTGTTGAAGGCTCAGGAACTGTAGAAGTAGTGTTGGAAAATAGCATAGAGAACCCATGAGTGAAAAATGAGTTGATTCATGAGTTTTTTTCTACTATAACTTTCAAACTAACAAAAATTCCCAAGGTAGCTAAAACTCATGCTTAAATTGTGTTGAATTCAAATGGGGATCATTTTTTAGTGTTTGTAGATGATAAAATTTGATTGCTAATTTGAGGCACAAAATACCAAACCTAAACTAGTAGAAAAGGGGCTTCAAAATTGATGCTTGTTGTATTAGAAATAAAGCATTGAGAGAGAGGAAATTGAGGGAGTGCATTGGTAGAGAAGGGACTACATTGTACAACTACAACTAGTTGGGAATACATCTAGAATATTTTTAGAAGTCCTAGTCTAGTGGGTAGAGGGTGACTGCAATGATTTGTATTTGTAGGAGAGCATCTTTCATAATTGAAAATTCCCTTGAGAACATGAGTTCCCCCTAGTGGTATCATAGCTTGGATAATCGGTGGCCAACTATAGGAAAGAACAAACACAACTAAGGCTGTGGTTTTTTGGAAAAGAACACACCTTTCTTAAGTTAAAAGATGAAACAATATATGTATCTGGTCTACTATTTATTATGATGTTACCTATTGGGTGTGAGAAATAAAAATAAAATAAAATAATAATTTGAATTAATAAAGTAGGCCATGGAAGAATGTTTTTGGAGATTCCTTTGGCATATAAGAGACTAGGTTTATAATGGGCTCCAAAACTAGAGTCTTAAGTTTTATAAGAAGATTAAGCATGTTATAGTATTAATAGAAAATCTTAAGTTAAAATTTCAAATGTTACCCTTTGTTCTTATTACCCCTACAATTCTAGTATGGGATTGACATGGACCCTATAACTTAGTAAAATATTATAGTGTTTCTCTACCTCAACTAAGGACTACTTGGTTCTATAACAAACACCCTTATCCAAGTGGACATAGATTCTGGATGGAGGCTTTATGATATGGTGTTTCTAGTTAGTATAAATGGACAAAAGTAGTGAATTTCCACCAAGTTATGTTAGATGCTAGTGAGTTTTATGGAGTTCTAGAGTACCTACTTGGGCATAATTCCTTGGCTATTAAAGGTGTCATCTATTTAATTCTTATGATATATATCTATCTATGTGTGTACACAAAGAGAGAGAGAGGATGGAGGTTTCTCGTTTTTTCATGATTAGAAGACATGTTTCATATTGAGTTTGAAATATTAGAAAATTTGTAAGTGCCATGATGGGTGCATAATAAGAAAATTTCTACATCATAAGATCTTGTCTAGAGATAGAAATGTTTGGTGTTGATTGGAGTAGGAATTCCCTTATGCATTACCACACCTTAAGGACATACTCATCCACTATAAAATTGTGCCTTGAAATGTTATATATTATGAGTTTTACCTTTGATGAGTTAATAGTTCACGCAATTTGTGAAACCCCAACTATAGGCTTGTAATACAAATAGGAAGTAAGCCTTGCCTATAGAAAATTCTTACTTCAATTACGAGGAGTTAAAATCTTTATGTCGGATAGGTTATTCCCTATCATGAGGTGTAGTTACATACCTCGAGGAAAATGATAATATAAGGGATATTGTAAAAAAATTATTTCTATACAAGGCTTGAGCCTATATTGCTAGAGAAAATATACTGTCAAGTGATACATGGCGTGATATCATGGGAAAGAGCTTTAGTGCACAATATATGGGATTGCATCTCTAAATGAGTGACCATTCCCAACAACGCATGGGATAATTCCATTGGTGATTTACCTCATTGAACAATACATGGGACTAAAGTTGTTGGAGGGGAATATTTGTCAATAACAAGAATACCAACTGAATATATATGCATACTCTACTGTTATCACATAGAATGTGACCACCTAGCAAAAATTGATAGGTTTATTGAAATATATCATTCTAGTATGGGTTTTACACATAAAGACCCACTTCTTGATTAAGGAAATAACCTAAGGAACTAACTTTCCTAATTTATTTCCATTAATTTAATCATTTACGCGAGAATAACCAATAAATTCACTAATTTTGTGTTATTCTCATAATTTTACCCATTTATGTCAAGATAATCCTATTAATTTCACTCATTTTACTTGCTCATATAAAAATAATTTAATAAATTATTTATAACCATTTTATCCATTCAAATAGATATAATTTAATAAATCATTTATTTATGAATCAATTCTAACCATTTTATTCATTTGCGTGGAAATAATTGACTAAATCATTTATTCATAAACTATTTCAACCATTTTACCCAATCAAATGGAAAATATCTAATAAATCATTTATTAATGGATTGTTTCCATTCATTAACTCAATAAATCATGATGTTTAGCTAATTACCTATGATAAAGGTTAGTAACAACATATTTGACATTTTCCTCTCACAAAAATAATAAAATAACAAAAGTAGTTAGATCTTAAATATTTTTTTTATTATTTGACCTCATCAAATCTAGTATCTATTTTGTTATAAATAGGAATTCCTCCCAATTTCACCATGACCATTTCATCATCCAAAGTTTTCTTTTCCATAATTCAAGTTCTTCTCACTAGTTGAGCTCCCCCATTCGTATTTTTTCTTATCTATCATTTAGAAAAAGATATATTTTAGTCACAAGTACTAGATCAATAAGAACCCCCCCAAGGAGGAGGCCTGTGGAGCCACATATCAACTTAGGAGATCTCCCACAAGTGATATTAATTAATTACATACTTTTCCTGGGTTTAATTTGGAGTCCATTATATGTTTGTTGTTATCACATTTCTATTATTTTTATTTACTACGTTTTACTATAAATTTATAGATCATAACAATTAACAGTGAAATCAATATTTCCTTAAGGTTAATTAGATCCTCATAGTTAATTGCTGGGATAGCAACAACCACTAGTATTTTCATTTTTCTACCCTTTCCATAGGAATACTCAAACGCACTATTTACTTCAATAGGGATTTGAACATTTCAGATCTTGGGTTGTGTTTTGTGGGTAACTGATCTATTTCCCCATTAATTTTGTTTCCATTTATAGTAGTTTTTTGAGTTTTTCTTTGATTTTTCCTTTCTACATGATTTGCAGGTTAAATTCCTTCGGGGAGTCAAAAAACAACAATTCATTAGTAGATCTTGGGAACCTAAGTACCTAGAGAGCCAACACACTTTTTTACCCCAAAATTGACTTAATAAAATGAACTTTATGATCCAAACTTGAGTTTCCAACACACTTAAAAGTTAGTTTTTTATGTTGTCAAATTTTCTAACGACTGCAATTTTTTTCCTATTTTTTCTTAATATTTATATGTTATATAGGTTTTGTTGAAATTTGGTACCGGAGGACAGGTGGTTCCCTTAGGCTTTGATCTTTGGCCTGGGAAAAGTGTCCAAAAGATTTTAATTTTTCTCTTAAAGTGACTTTATAATTTTTATAAAGTTAAAATCTAATTTAAAAGTGACTTTAAGTGATAAAGTTACTAAGTCTAATTTTAAAGTGACTTTTATAAAGTCAATGAAAAATTAGAAAGGAAAAGTGACTTTGGAAATAAATGACTAAGTGGGTCTTTATTAAAGTGGGGTGAATTAAAAAATAGAAAGTGAGATTTAAATGTGCATTTAATCTCAGCCATTGATCTAAATCTATTTCAGCCATTGGATTTAGAGATCACCCAAAAGTCACTTGAATCACCCAAAAGTCACTTGGAGTTATATTAAAGGAGGAAAAGGAGGAAAAAATCATTCATTCTTTCATGAGCAGATTGGGAGAAGGAGAGCAAGAGAGCAAGGGAGATTTCTGGACAAGAAGGAGAAAGAGGCAGCAGTTTGGCACACATACCAGGCAGCTCTTCAGCAAAAATCAGAATAGCAGAAAGACAAGCAGAACAACAGCAAGAACAAGCAGAAAAAAGCTAGATTTTTTCCTGAAAACTGAGAAGTTTCCAGGTGGTTTGTTGGGCTGAAAACAGATAAGTTTGCTTGCTGAAAAAAATTATTTTGCTGTAATTTTTGCTGAAAGTTTCTTGCTATAAAAAGACATTTTTCAGAAATAAAGAAGAGCTCTCAAACTGGTTTTCCCCAAGAGTTGTAGGGGGTTTTTCCAGGGTCACGTTGACCAAAAATATCAGTGTTTTAATGTGTTTTAATGGCTGTTTATTATTGCTGATTTTATTTCTGCAATTTCCAGCATTCTGTAAATTTTCCAGAATTTGTGTTTTTAGCAAATTTATTTTTTCAGCATTGTTGAATGTATGGTTATGGGAAAGGGCATTTAACTACATGGGAGAAATAAGGAGAAACTGAAAACCGGGGTGGGAAAACAGAAATTTTAACATGGTATCAGATCTTGAGTGCTGAAGGGCAGTTTGGGACAGCAAAAGAGAAAAATTACAGCTGCTGATTTTTCACTCAGAAAATTCCAGCAAGCTGATTTTTCATAAACAACAGGTTTTATCTTTACTACAGCAGTGCTATTTTCAGTGTTAGGACAGCAGGATGTCATTGGGATTGAGGGTGGAGGATAGGTTGGATGGGCATACAAATTACAGCGTTTGGAAGGAGAGAATGCAGAGTATATTTGAGGAGGCAGAAGTCTGGGATATCATGGTGCATACCACACAGACCCCTGTTGTTGTGCCAACTGATGCTACTTAGTTGGCTGCTTATAATAAAAAGAACAACAAGGGTAAGAGGATGATTCTGGACGGAATCAAAGACCATTGCATTCCTCATGTGAGAGGAAAGAGCAATGCCCATGAGATGTGGACAGCATTATCTAATCTCTACCAGAGTACCAATGAGAACCGAAAAATGGTTCTGAAGGAGAAACTGAAGAACATTAAGATGGGAAATGATAGTGCAGCTGGATATCTCACTAAGATTACTAATGTGAGAGATGAGTTGGCAGCGATTGGATAGGCCATTCCACCCACTGAGTTGGTGCGGATTGCGGTAAATGGCCTCCCCCGTTTTTGCTGATGGGGTTTGTGCACGTGAGACCCTTCCCACATGGGAGAGGTTTTGGGATGATTACATTTAGACAGAGATCAAGAAAGGTTAGCTTGGGGCAGCCAAGCCAGTCGAGCAAGATGAGGATGTAGCACTGGTGGCAAGAGGAAAGAAAGGCAAAGGGAAGAAGCAGGCTTCCACAAGCAGTGGTGGGGGCAAAGGCAAAGGTAAAGGTAAACAGGTAAACACACAGAAGGACTATTCCAAGGTGAAGTGTTGGAATTGTCAAAAGATGGGACACTATGCAGTTTGTGTGTCCGGAGAAGAAGAAGAAGAAGGGGAAGGACCAGAGTTTGGCAGCATCAGCAGAGATTGAGGACTTTGCAGGTCGTTTTGACTGGGAGTTTGCATTCACTATGTGTGAGTCCTCTAGTGCAGGATCACCTGCCATACAGGTTCAGAGGGAGCAGGCTTTTCCCTCGATTAGCGGAGCATCTACAGGTATCTGGTATGTAGACAGTGGGCTTCACGTCATATGACAGGAGTCTGTGAGACTTCTCGGAGCTTTCAGAGAGTGGCACTGATGTTGAGGTAGTACTCGGTGATGACAGAGTTGTTAGAGCAGTCGGGGTGGGGATACTGACATTTCAGAGGGAGTCCAAACCTCCCTTGAAAGTGACAGAGGTTCTTTATGTGTTAGGGATGAGGAAGAACCTCATATCTGTTTCAGCTTTGGAGGACAGAGGATATGAGGTACTGTTCAGGGGAGGATAGGTGTTGATGTATCCCAGTGGCGCTCCAGCTGAGTCAGCTAGAGTTATAGGTGTACGCCATGCAAAGGTGTACAGGTTTGCATTCCAGCCCCTTTTGGCATTGAGTAGTAGTACCGACAGCAGAGCTAGCAGTTCTGAGCAGTGTGAGATTTGGCACCGCAGGATGGGACATATGTATCATGGAGCCTTGAGGACCTTGCGGGGGATCACTACAGGTATGCCAGATTTCAGTACTGATCACTTTGATACTTTTAGAGGATGTGTTATGGGAAAGTTTTCCAAATCCCCTTTTCCCAGCAGTGACAGTAGAGTGACTAAGATACTTGATTTGATACATTCTGATGTGAGCAGTCGGATGTCTCATGTTTCCTTGAGTGGATATGAGTATTATGTTTTATTCATTGATGATCACTCCAGGAGGACCTGGATTTATTTCTTGAAGACCAAGAGTGAGGTCTTCAAGCGTTTTCAGGAGTTAAGAGCTCTTGTGGAGACACAGACAGGTCGGAAGATCAAGTCCCTGAGGTCGGACAATGGAGGAGAGTACACCCTTGGAGAGTTTGTTGACTATTGTGCGGAGGCAGGCATTAGGAGGGAGTTCACTGTTCCTTACAACCCCCAGCAGAACGGGGTTGCGGAGAGGAAGAACAGATCCATCATAGGGGCTGCCAAAGCCATGTTACATGATCAGGGGTTGCCATTGTTTTTGTGGGCAGAGGCCTGCAACACAGCTGTTTACTTGCAGAACAGGAGTCCGCATCGTGCCTTGGGGCGCATGACTCCGGAGGAGGCTTTCTCTGGGAAGAAGCCTGATATTGGTCATCTTCATATCTTTGGATGCATTACATACTCCTATATACCCAAGGAGAAGAGGACCAAACTAGAGCCCACCGCAGAGAAGGGTATCTTTGTGGGCTACAGTGAGACCTCAAAGGCCTTTCGGATTTACATTCTTGCATAGAGGAGAGTTGTTGTCAGACGGGATGTGAAGTTCGAGGAGGACAGGGCCTTTAGGAGATCACGGGAGTTGGAGTATCTGGATCAGCCAGACCCTCAGCAGCAGTTGAGTCAGTCGCAGGGATCCAGTGGGCAGGGATCAGGAGGATCAGGAGGATCTGGAGGTACATCTATGAGGATGTCAGGTCCATTAGTGAGCAGTGGCTCACCGAGCCAGAGGGGTGGTGCTCCGAGCAGGTCACAGAGCAGTTCACTAGGGAGTCCACTGATGGACAGTTCACACGGTACCTCAGCTTCTACAGGTTCAGGTGCAGGCAGGAGGACAACAGACAGACAGTCAGGAGTTCAGGCTACTGATGGTGATGAGGAGGAGGAGTTTCATTCTCCTATGGGAGAAGCATGCTCAGGAAAGAGGAAGCCCAAGTGGCTTCAGGACACCTTGAGAGATGCCACATCTGTTGCTGAGCCGAAGAGGCCGGTCAGAGAGAGTAAACCACCTGAGAGATTTTGTAGCTATATGGCGATGGTTACCAGCATCCTTGACTCTGAGCCTTCTAGCTATGAGGAGGCAGCTAGCCAGCAGGTCTTGAGAGAGGCCATGCAGGAGGAGTATTCTTCTATCATGAAGAATGATGTTTGGGAGGTGGTGCCGAGGCCTGAGGGCAAGCCCGTGGTTACTTCCAGATGGCTTTACAAGGTAAAGCATGCTGCAGA
>APFE031480300.1:0-45254 GCA_000404065.3 Pinus taeda | reverse complement strand
GGGAGTTGGAGTATCTAGATCAGCCAGACCCTCAGCAGCAGTTGAATCAGTCGCAGGGATCCAGTGGGCAGGGATCAGGAGGATCGGGAGGTACATCTATGAGGATGTCAGGTCCATCAGTGAGCAGTGGCTCACCGAGCCAAGGGGGTTGGTGCTCCGAGCAGGTCACAGAGCAGTTCACTAGGGAGTCCCTTGATGGACAGTTCACACGGTACCTCAGCTTCTACAGGTTCAGGTGCAGCCAGGAGGACAGCAGACAGACAGTCAGGAGTTCAGGCTACTGATAGTGATGAGGAGGAGGAGTTTCATTCTCCTATGGGAGAAGCATGCTCAGGGAAGAGGAAGCCCAAGTGGCTTCAGGACACCTTGAGAGATGCCACATCTGTTGCTGAGCCGAAGAGGCCGGTCAGAGAGAGTAGACCACATGAGAGATTTTGTAGCTATATGGCGATGGTTACCAACATCCTTGACTCTGAGCCTTCTAGCTATGAGGAGGCAGCTAGCCAGCAGGTCTGGAGAGAGGCCATGCAGGAGGAGTAATCTTCTATCATGAAGAATGATGTTTGGGAGGTGGTGCCGAGGCCTGAGGGCAAGTCCGTGGTTACTTCCAGATGGCTTTACAAGGTAAAGCATGCTGCAGATGGCAGCATTGAGAAATTCAAAGCGAGGTTTGTGGCTAAAGGGTTCTCCCAGGTAGAGGGAGTTGATTATGAGGAGACCTTCGCTCCCGTGGCTCGATATACTTCGATTCGCTCCATTATATCGATAGCAGCAGAGATGGGTTGGAAGATCCACCAGATGGATGTGAAGACCGCATTTCTGAATGACTTCATACAGAAGGAGGTGTACATTGAGCAGCCACAGGGCTTTGAGGTGCATGGGAAGGATTCCCATGTATGCAGACTGAAGAAGGCCCTTTATGGCCTGAAGCAAGCTCACAGAGCTTGGTACTCCAGGATAGACACTTATTTGCAGGGATGGGTTTCACAAAGAGTGAGGCAGATCCGAACCTTTACTTTATTGTGATAGGTGAGGAGCCTCTCATTTTGGTGTTGTATGTGGATGACTTGGTCATTACAGGTGCAGAGAGACTCATAGAGCACTGCAAGAGAGATCTTGCGACGGAGTTTGAGATGAAGGACATTGGCTTGATGCATTACTTTTTGGGTTTGGAGGTGTGGCGGGAGGAGGGGCATTTCTTCCTGGGGCAGGGGAAGTATATTGTGGATATCCTTAGCAGATTCCACATGGAGGATTGTAGACCCATGTCGACACCGATGATTACCAACTGGAAGAAGCTTCATGCTTCGGCTTCCGAGTTGGTGGATCCCACATTGTACAGGCAGCTGATTGGTTCCTTGATGTATTTGGTCAACACTAGACCAGATATCTGTTTTGCAGTCAACACGATGAGTCAGTTTATGTGTGAGCTTGGGAAGGTTCACTGGGTGGCTGCAAAACACATTTTGCGGTACTTGCAGGGGACAGTGGATTATGGTCTGGACTACAGGCAGGGAGATGGAGTGAGATTTGTAGGATACACTGATTCTGATTGGGCAGGTCGTGCTTCTGATAGGAAGAGCACTTCAGGGTGTTGTTTTGGGTTGGGTTCAGCAGTAGTGTCATGGTTCAGCCGGAAGCAGCAGTCAGTAGCACTGAGTTCAGCAGAAGCAGAGTATATGGCAGCCAGTCTAGCTAGTTGTGAGGCCATCTGGCTTCGCAAGATGTTGTTTGGCTTATTTGGTCAGCCGTTGAGACCTTCAGTGATCTACTGTGATAATCAGAGTTGCATTAAACTCACGGAGAATCCAGTATTTCATGAAAGGTCAAAGCATATCGGGATCAGATATCATTTCATCAGAGACTATGTTCAGAAGGGAGCTGTGAAGCTTGAGTATATTTCCACTGATGAGCAGGTAGCAGACATTCTTACAAAGCCTTACCACGGGGCAAGCATGTTTACTTCAGAGACAAGATGGGTGTGGTGAGGAACACCTTCCTCGGTAAGAGGGAGTGTTGAAATTTGGTACCCGAGGACAGGTGGTTCCCTTAGGCTTTGATCTTTGGCCTAGGGAAAAGTGTCCAAAAGATTTTAATTTTTCTCCTAAAGTGACTTTATAAATTTTATAAAGTTAAAATCTAATTTAAAAGTGACTTTAAGTGATAAAGTTACTAAGTCTAATTTTAAAGTGACTTTTATAAAGTCAATGAAAAATTAGAAAGGAAAAGTGACTTTGGGAATAAATGACTAAGTGGGTCTTTATTAAAGTGGGTGAATTAAAAAATAGAAAGTGAGATTTAAAATGTGCATTTAATCTCAGCCATTGATCTAAATCTATTTCAGCCATTGGATTTAGAGATCACCCAAAAGTCACTTGGATCACCAAAAAGTCACTTGGAGTTATATTAAAGGAGGAAAAGGAGGAAAAGATCATTCATTCTTTCATGAGCAGATTGGGAGAAGGAGAGCAAGAGAGCAAGAGAGATTTCTGGACAAGAAAGAGAAAGAGGCAGCAGTTTGGCACACATACCAGGCAGCTCTTCAGCAAAATCAGAACAGCAGAAAGACAAGCAGAACAGCAGCAAGAACAAGCAGAAAAAAGCTGATTTTTTTGCTGAAAACTGAGAAGTTTCCAGGTGGTCTGTTGGGCTGAAAACGGATAAGTTTGCTTGCTGAAAAAAAAATTATTTTGCTGTAATTTTTGGTGAAATTTTCTTGCTGTAAAAAGATATTTTTCAGAAATAAAGAAGAGCTCTCAAACTGGTTTTCCCCAAGAGTTGTAGGGGGTTTTTCCAGGGTCACGTTGACCAAAAATATCATTGTTTTAATGTGTTTTAATGGTTGTTTATTACTGCTGATTTTTATTTTTGCAATTTCCAGCATTCTGTAAATTTTCCAGAATTTGTGTTTTCAGCAAATTTATTTTTTCCAGCCTGTTGAATGTATGTTTATGGGAAATGGCATTTAACTACATGGAAGAAATAAGGAGAAACTGAAAACCGGGGTGGGAAAACAGAAATTTTAACAGGTTTATACTTCCCGTTAATAATAATATTCCAGCAAACCTATATCCTTTTGGTTACCAAATATCAAGAGAAAGAAAGAGACCCTAAAGAGTGTCTAGTACTTTTCCACTAATTTGGATCTTGGAGACTAATTAGGGAATTTGTTGTTGTAAGTTGGTAGAGAAAAATATATAGTAGTTTTTAAATCTTTTCACTTACTTCATCAATAGTGTTTATTGGATAAGAAACTCTCATTTTAGTTACTATTGGCCTCCATTTTGTTTTCTCCTTGTATCACCCTTCAATGGTAGATCCTTTACAGGGCCTTTAGCAACACAATACAACTGTTTATTTGATTTTATTGGTGTAGGGAGTTGGTTTTAGTTAATGATATTGAACCCATAATTGTTCTTAGTTCATTACCTTCCCATTTCATCTTACTTTTTTCCCTCTCATTTCATAGTTTTTCTTGCATAAAACTATCATAGAATAGGTCGTTTTATAGTTTCATAATGAACATGTCTTGCACATAATTTATGCTATTGTTATTTACTACTTTTCAATTTATGTAACCTTTAATTTTACTGCAAGAAATTCATTTTTCATGTTATAAAACACATCACATGCAACCACATGCACACCATTGCATTCAGCACTTGGTTCAAGACCCTCACTTGAGCCCTTAAAATTAACCATAATCTAAAACATATTGTTAAGTCCACTTGGGAACCGAAAGTAATATAATAGTTAGTTCAAAGCCACTGGGATAAGAATCCAGGTAAATCCCATTGAATATTATACATATGAGACATAGTGGTTGTATTTATTGAGATTGAAATCCTTCATCATCTTGTTGTCAAAACTGGTTTGAGAAGAAACTTGTTAAGGGGGTAAGGGTTAGAATTTGGATTTGGTAGTTCCCCTTGAGGATCCCAACTATTGGTTGTGAATTTGGGTCCTAATTTGACACCAAAAAGTTGAGTTTTTCTCATATCTGCTAGATGAAGGTAACTTCAGTTGCCATTTTTTAGGAATTTTTACTTTATTGGTGGTAGTTGTGGGAACCAATTGTACCTAGAATCAATATTTGTGTGTCTACATGATTTCATCACCTAACTAATATAAGGGTAACTTTTCTTGATACTTTCACTTAGTTATAACGCCCAACCCTACATTTACCCACTTTTACAATCTCTCCAAGGTAAACATGGAATGATAGTTACTATGACATGGCCCACCAACTAAGTTCCAGTTACGGAAGTGGGGTATACCATCCTTTAAATTTTACTCCAACCTCCCAGGGACACCAGATCACCCAGATTTTAGACCACATCCACGGGTGATATTACCCTAAGCTGGAACTATCTTTTCACTTGACATCACAACCCAACCGCATGCATTTCAAGCCTTCCAAGCAACCAAAAGGCTCCAGTTACATGCACAAACTGTCCTTCATGCGGCTACAACTGAAATTCCCCAAAACTATGCCTATGACAATGTATTTAGTGCCACAATGTTAAGGCTAGCATATAGGCCATTACCGAGAACATTCTGGAATAAATTCTAATACAATTACAAGTATGCTTAACCTATAATTAGGCTTAGTTATTTCCCAAACACATGATAAACACATGATAAACATTTTGTCAAACACATGGTAAACATAGTAGCTACAAGTCATAAATGCATATTTGTTTGCTATCTCATTAATTTCATTAGAGAATCATTAAGAAGGCTCACTTCCCTCTCAATCTAGCTGTATAAAAAACTTGTTAGCCCATACATTCATATAACCATTCAATGACTTATCAAATCATGACTAAGATCCATAACAAGAACACATCATTTAAACATTCCTATAAGCAACACTTAACTAGAATGAAGCCATGACAAACCAGTGATAAAATAAACACAATAACAAACGCATGTGCTCATTGATCTCACTAAGAAATAACACTTAATAACATATACATAAAACCAACCAAGTCAGGGACTTCAAGGTACCACCTGACCATAGATTGGGCTGAATGAAATGTTTCTTTCATCCAATCACCTTTGTGCCATATTCCAAGCATGAATGTGGGATCTCATGGGATAAACCAAAACAAAACTAATCAAACTTCCAGAGGCTAAACCACCTCAACCCTCAACCATAGTGATTTCACCTAAACTAGTCCAAAAATAACTAAACCAACATAAGCTTGGATGCCTCAAAATTTCTTCACCATACCCAAAGGAATTTTTCTATCTCCACCCACATGTCAAGGGCTTCCCGGAGAAAATGCTGTTCATCCTCAACCCTGTGAATTTTTCTAAAACCACCTCAACTAGATCCAAAATCTTCTAGCAGTCCAAAACTTAACCAAGAATGAATCCCATCACATCATGGCTATCCAGGAAATGGAAAGGCAAGGCCAAAACCAATGTCAATCTAGGCAAGTCCCATTCTAATGAAAACAAAACAATCATGTAAACCAAATTCATGGACTATGCATTAAAATCCCAACAAGGAAGCCACACATGAAACCTGTTACCTGCAAAATATTCCTATTGTAGTTTCTCTTCCAATCTTCTCATACTGCTCCCTTGTTTTCCTATGCTTTTCCTTTGTTTTCTTTCTTATTTGTGTCTAAATTCTTTCTCTCTCTCCTCTTGGAGTTTGATTTCTGAAACTGATCAAAATCTACCAACCATTTTTCATATGCCTTTTTATTATTGATATCTAGTGTCTCTTACTTTCCGTTTTTCCTCTTTTATTTTATTTTACTTTATTCTTTGAATTAATTTCCATTTATTTACTTTTACCTTTGCCAATGCCAATACCAATTTCCATAGCCATTAATTAAACACAAGTAATACCCACTTTAATGTTTTTCCCTTCAGCTTGGAATATGTGTTTCATGACCTTTGTCTTATTTTTTCCTTTATAATTTCCTTCCATTTACATGGAAAATCAACCCAAGGTTGTTACAAAACCCTCCCCTTTTGGGGAACATTGTCCTCAGTTTTCTATGAAACTTATGACTAGAAAACCTGTTAGGGTCCAACCCTAACCCCTTTATTTATGTAATAAGCCCAAGTGGAATATCCAGAGTCATAGTTAATTAGTTGAGTTAATAAATCATGTAAGCAATTATCCACATTAATAATAATTGTAAGTGGTTGACCTGAAATATAGAAAAGGGACCACAAGTAGTTATAAACGGGCCATAGTCAATAAATAATGTGGTTAACCCATGTTATGCAAGGGACCTCTAGTAGTTAGTGTTTTGGATGTCATTAAGCTATAAATAGTCTTATATATTAAGGGAAGAATCGTCAAGTATTATTGTAATTGATCTCTACTTTGTTTGAGGTTCCCCCTTGAAGAGGCAAGTGAACATTGTATTCTACTTCTGAAAAATAAAATATCTTTATCACTTGTCTCATTTCATGTGACATTTATGTGTTTTGGGTTATTTGTTTCGTGTTTCTAGTATTTTGGTTTTTATCATAAGTCAATTGCATAATTAATGGTATCATAGCACTTTCCAGGGCTAGTTGTACCTCTAATTTTCGCAAAAAAAAAAATTAGGCTAGAGACATGTTCCGACGTCTTTAAACCATGGGATCTGTCATTGGGTGTAGAAAATATTATAGATTCACAAGCTCATGCAATGTACTAAAGCACAACACAATAATCTACTTCTGCTTTCAGCTAGTGGAAGCCAATAGATTGATGAAAACAATATGAACAAGAAGAAGAAAAATCAATGGCACATAACACAATATGTATATGGGGAAAGCCACTGCTCAAAACCCCGCTATCTATATTGCATACATCATAAATATGAGTGAAGATACAAAGCTTGTTCTCACTAGAACAATTTCGCCCAAGTATGCTTAACGCTCTCAGTTCACAAGCTAGATCAAGCCAAATCCTTAATCTATTCAGTAGCTCTCCAAGCCCCTAATCTCTTACTTAATTCCTAGGATGAATAGATAGTAATTAAAGGGAATTCATGCTTCCAAAACTGCACAATCTAAACATAGGATCAATCTTTTGATCCATGCATGATATTTACACTCAAGTAAATAATAAAACTGATAGTACATTGTCCCTACACTCTAGTATCAACTGGGTCTTTCTCATAATCGACATGCATGAGTTTCTGATGAGCGAATCTTCAGTTAAGTGGAGTAACACTTATGGATGCACTGCACCAACTAACTATTAACTCTCTATTAGTTCCACAAATAGTTTGGAACTAATTTAACTGAACTTAACTCAGTAAAATGAGTGATCTAATTTTCCAACTCAATTTAAACTCATATTGGACCCCTAAAACTTGGGGAGAACATATACATGACTACATAAATACTTCCAACTTGAAATTCCTAAGATAGTTAAGTTAATTAACTATTTACAAGTTGCTATGAGAATATAATTCTATTTTAATTCTCAGTTTAATTCAAGGAAAAATTAAACTAGAATTTCTTGTTTCCATTTCTCAACACTCCTTCTCAACAAGAAAGGGATTATCTGCTACCCCAATCCTATCTCTTTGAAAATCAAATTTACATCTTGAAAATGCCTTTGTCAAAATGTCAACATCTTTCTCCTTCATGGGAATTTACTCTAACAATATAATCCGCCTCAATACAAAATCTCTGAGATGATGATATCGATTATTAATATGCTTGGAACGATCATGAAGAACTGGATTTTCAAAGAGTTTGATACAACTTTGATTATCATAGTAAATCATAGACGGATCCATCTACTGACCAAACAAACCAACTAGGATCTTCCTCATTCAGATGGCCTCACATGCTGCCTAACTCGCAACCATGTACTCTACCTTTACCCAAATGAGTGCAACCGATCTTTGTTTCCTATTGTACCAAGAAACTATCGCTGACCCAATACTAAAGATCCCTCCTGATGTTCTCTTCCTATCGGATAGACTCCCTGTCAATCTGCTTTGGTGAAGCCTTGAAACTTCACTCCCTATGTCTGTCTATACCATAATCCATACTAAGAAGTGCCCGTGAAGTATCTCAACACATGATTTTCCGCCTTCCAATATAGTTTGGTAGGCCTAACCATCACTTGAGTAATTTGATTAACTACATAGCACATATCCAGTCATGTTTTCTCCAAGTACACGAGTGAACCCACAAGATTCCTATAAATAGTAGCTTCCATTACTTCCTTTGAAGTAGCATCCTCCTTCCTCCAGTTACCTCCTAGAGGATTCTCCGTGGATTTGTTGCACTCCATACAGAATCTCCTGAGTATCTTATTGACATACTTTCCCTAAGACACAAACAACTCCTCATCTCCCTTCCATACCTCCATGCCAAGAAATTAATGCATGAACCCCATGTCCTTCATCTCAAACTCTCTTGAAAGGTCCTCCTTGCAAGACTTGATTAGTTGATTATCACCTGTCAATATGATATCATCAACATAAAGTACAATGATCAACAATTTACCTTCAACCACTATGTGGTACAAGTTTGCATCTGCTTCACTCTTCATGAAGCCCAACCTAGTGAATAGATATCTATCATGGTGTACCAAGCATGAGGTTCTTGCTTCAGGCCATACAATGCTCTCTTGAGCCAACACACATGAGACTCACGGTCAAAGGTCTCAAAACCTTTAGGATGCTCTACATACACCTCTTCCTCAATCATGCCATTAAGGAAGTTTGTCTTCACATCCATCTGAGGCTCCTAAACCTTAGGAGCTAAAACATCCTCATCCATATGTAGCTCAAGCTCCCTCTAAATGAAAACTCGCATGGACTTCGCCTCATTGAATATGACATCCTTGCAAACCACTATCATCCTGTTTGTCGACAAGTACACTCGATAATTTTTAGGTGTATCAGTGTACCCCACAAATATCCCGAATTCTTTTGTCAGCTCAAGCTTCTTACATGCATCTTTGGACACATGGAAATATACCGATGACCAAAAAATCCTGAAGTGACCAACATTTGGCCTCTTACTGGAATAATCCTCCTTTTGTGTCTTCATCTCAAGTATCTAATGTCGACTACAGTTTTGATCATAAACCATTGTGTTGCATGCCTCAGCCCACAAGTGTAGTGGTAGGCCCTAATCATGTAATATCACCCTTGCTACCCCTACTATGCCTATGTTCTTCGTCTTGGCCACCCCATTCGGTTGAGGGTTATGGGGTAACATCAATTCCCGTTTAATCTGTTCTGCTACACATAATTTATTAAACTCGTTTGAGACATACTCACCATTGTTATCACTCCATAGAGATTTAACCTTCTTGCTCGACTCTTTCTCCACCAATGCTTTAAACTCACAAAACTTTGTGAAAGTTTGATGCTTTTTATGCATTAAAAATATCTAACATTTACAAGAATAGTCATCAACAAATATAACATAATACCTATGTTTGGTCATGGATTCTATTAAGAAATGTTCACACACATCTGAATGGACTCACTCTAGAATAACCTCTCCTCAACTGTCTCTGTTGTGGAAGGAAGATTTGGTGTATTTTCCCAAAGTACACCCCTTGCATGTATCAACTTGCTCAAGCATACCTTTGTGAAGACCAATAGAGATCTGTTGCAATATCTTCAAATCCCCCTAATGCAAGTGGCCCAATCGCCTGTGCCACAACTCACCAATGTCTCGGTTGTTATAAAAAATTGTTCATCTAGACACAATTTACTAGATGGATCGAAGTACACCATGTAAGGCCAATTTTACCATAGTGAAAATTTTTCACTATGAGAATTACTTAATAAACCACATTTGTTAAGTCATTTATAATTAAACCCATGAAGAATAATTAAATAAATTACTATTTATTTAATTATCTTCTAGGAATAATTAATTAAACTATTGTTTATTTAATATTCCTTGTCACATTTGACCCAAATATGAGAAATAAATAGATAAATCATTAATTATCTTATTTTTCTCTAGGAATAATTAATTAATCACTAATTAGTTATTATTCCTTGTTAGTTTGACCAATCCCTTAGGATTAGTTAATATCTTATTTGTTTATTATTCCTTAACATATTTCTTGGAATAAATAAATATTTATTTATTTATTAATTATTTCTAAATAAAAGTTCAAATACCTTTTCCCTCTAACCAAATATAATAAAATATTCCAAGTGGCTAATTCTAGAATGGGGTTAATAATATTTTATTAATGCTCATTATTTGAGGATAGCCTAATAATTTGTTATAAATAGAAGGGTTTTCTATTAATTCTTCACTTTCAATTATTTTCATTGTTGCACTCATTGTCGTAACTCTGATTATTATCATCGTCACACACCATTTTTCTTTTTGAGTTCTCATTGAGCTCAAACATTTTATTTGCTAGGTTTACACATTATAGAGGAGAGAGACTCTACAAAAACTGAAGATATTTGAGGATAGACAAGAACCCATCCCATAGAGGGGGAATGGTAACATTATTTGTTCCCTTCACAAGTGTTTTTTAATAAAATTTATTATTTATATATCTAGTTTCCATTGGATTATTGGAGTTACTTGTGCTTATTTTACTATTCCATTTTGTTGTTTAACTATGATTGTGGCATAGATCAGGGCTTTGGCAAGTTTTGTTTCTATCATTTTCTGCAGATCTACAATGTTTAGCAGCCATTTTCATTGTTAGGTTTGTTTTCCATCCACATCTTTAAGTGGCTTCTTTTCATAAAAATTCGAGAATAAAACACAATAACATCGGATTTTCACCCTTTCTGCTTTTATGCTCAAAGCAACACACTCCTCTACATCCAGCCTATAGATATTTTTCACCCAAACCCCTATCTTCTTTACTTGACCTATGGCTATGTGTCTAAGGAATGCCTTTCCTTTCAATAACATCACATTGTAGCCTCTATCCTCAAGCATGGCAACAGATACCAAGTTCTTCTTCAACCTAGGCACATACATAACATTCTTCAAGGTGAGTGTAGCCCCATGGTCCCTCTAAAAAGTAATTGTGCCCAATCCAGTAACACTATACTTCTCATCGTCACCCATATTCATATGCATATGGAGATCTTTCTCCTCTAATTCACTAAATAACTCTTTATCACCAGTCATGTGGAATGAAGCTCCATTGTCTAAGTACCCTACACTTCCCATCATTGATGACACCATGCATGCAATGAGGGAAAAGTCTAATTCGAATTGAGAGGCCAAAACATCACCCGCCGCTCCTCCTGAGGACTTCTTCTTAGACTTCTTGAGTGGAAAATTTGTAGAAAAATGGTCCAACTCATGACAATGAAAGCACTTAACTTTTGCCATGTCTTTCTTCTTACCTCCATGATAAGAATCCGATTTGGAATGGGAAGCTTTCCCTTTCCCCTTCTTCGCCTTAATCACTAAGGCATAGTTCTCTTCATCACTAGTCTTTGATGGAGTCATCCCTGGAATTCCTCCTAATCTCCTCCTATATCAAATCCAACCATAGTCGTTCCCAATCTGGCAGCTTCTCCCGACCATTG
Organism: Pinus taeda; assembly: GCA_000404065.3. NCBI lineage: Eukaryota > Viridiplantae > Streptophyta > Pinopsida > Pinales > Pinaceae > Pinus > Pinus taeda. The sequence continues at coordinate 33,738 of APFE031480300.1, read as the reverse complement.
CCAGAGTCTTGATAACTATGCCAACTCTTTGGGAGTCTTAGAAGAGCAAGACTCACCATATCATCCTTAGAAATTTTGATTCCAACACTTCCAAGTTCATCATGACATTGACTGAACTTGGTCAAGTATTTTGGAATCATCTCGCTTTTCTCCATTTTGATTTTTTGAAGTTTGTCCTTCAGCACCAATTTCCTTTGTTCATTATTGTTCTAATACAAGTCCGTCAATGTTTTCCACATATCATATGGAGTTTCCTTGCCATGGAGACTCAAGACAATGTGGTCTCAAACTCCCTCAAGGATTATCTACCTCGCCTTTGCCACACACTTCCCATTCGGCAAAATTTTATGCATCTGATGTTGCTAGCTTAGGAATTTCTTAATCAATGAAATCCTTCAAGCCATTATCCTCTAGAACAGCCTCCATTCTATTCCTCCAAGCTATAAAATTTGAGTTTCCTTCCAAGGCATACTTGAGCTGCAAACCATAGAATGCCATTTGTTGATCTTGAAGTATGTATGGAAAATTCTAATTTCACTGGTAAACCAAAACTCAAAAATTTGAAATCCTCTAGTATATTTTTCTCCGCTATGATACCATGTAGAAAATCCTATAGATTCACAAGCTAATGCAATGAACTAAAGTACATGACAAGAATCTACTTCTACTTTCAACCAATGGAAGCCAATATATCATTGAAAACAATATGAACAGGAAGAAGATAAATCAATGGAACATAACACAAGATCTATCTAGGGAAAACCACTACTCAAAGCCCCACTATTTTTATTTCATATATCAGAAATATGAGTGAAGATATAAAGCTTGTTCTCACTAGAACAATTATGTACAAGTATGTTGAACTCTCTCAGCTCACAAGCTAGCTTAAGCGAAATCCTTATCCTATTTAGAAACTCTCCAAGCCCCTAATCTCTTGCTTAATTACTAGGATGAATATCCCATATTTAAATTGAACTCATGCTTCCAAAACTACTCAATCCAAACATAGGATCAATCTCTAATGCATGCATGATATTTACACTCTAGTAAATAATACAACTGATAGTACATTTTCCCTGCACTCTAATCTCAACTAGGTCTTTCTCAGAATCAACATGCATGAGTTTCTGATTAGGGAATCTGTAGTTAATTGGAGTAACACTTGTGGATGCACTAGTGCACCAACTTTCCATTAAATCTCTATTAGTTCGAAAAATAGTTTATAACTAATTTAACTAAACTTAACTCAGTAAGCAGAGTAATCTAATTTTCCAACTCAATTTAAACTCATACTGGACCCATAAAACTTAGGGAGAACATATACATGACTATGGAAAGACTTCCAAATAAAAATTCCTAAGCTAATTAAGTTAATTAGACTTAATTAACTATTTACATGTTGCTATGAGAATAAAATTCAATTTTAATTCTCAGTTTAATTCAAGGACAAATTAAACTAGAACTTATATTTTCCATTTCTCAACATTGAGAACATAAACTTGCGGATTTTGGGAGGCATGCATGCATGAACTACAAGAGGTGGTCATGCTTGTTGGACTCCCTTATCACCCCTATGGGTACCCCTTCGAGTAGTAGTGCATTAGATAGAACCACGCACGGACTACACTTCCACATACCCTTGGGTATATCAAAAGCCCCCTTGGTTAACCTCAAACCTAACCTTAGATAAGTCATCGGTCATCTTGCTACTACATTACACTGAGAAAAACACTTAGGGAAATTACTCACATGTAAAATAAGGTATTTAGGTAGTACAATTATGGTTATGGTCAATCTTCCTTAGTTAGCACCCTAAAATAATGGTTGATTATTGTTGTTGAACCCTTGCTTATATTGCGATATGTAGAACTTGACACTCCTTTAAGACCATAGTTCCATTATCTATCTAAATATCACCCCTAAATTTTGGTCCAAGATTAGATCATGTCCTTGGGGTTCGACTTCCGCTGTCTAGATCATATCCAGTAGTTAGGGTTCTACCACTATCATATAGATCATATTCAATAGTTGGGGTTTTCACAATGCAGGTCAGACTCTTTGTGCAGGGAGGATTTTGGCCACCATAGTTCACATTAGATTTTCACAACACATTCTACAGTACCAAGACCTTGGGGTTTCATGTTACGATAGCCCCAACCTGATTTTCACAGGATATTTGGTAGTATCAAGCTTTTTGGAATATGGCCACTAAAGCATTGATCAAAGGGGAGTAAAACTCCTTTTGGACTTAAAAAAATGTAAGTCTTGGGCCATCTCGGGATGGTTGTAAGATACCTAGCCCATAAGATTCAAAATGACGAGCTAGTCATAGTGGTACTATTCACTTGTCAGCCCCCAATTTTTAGGTTGTCCCAAATTTTTCCTAATGCAATTTCAAGTAACCGACGTCATTAGACTCCTGAGCTTGCCCTGTTTCAAAGCATACTACTCTTAAGTAAGCTCAAAATTTTATTGGGGCTAGTGTATGCTCAGTACAAGGTCTCAATTTATGGCTATGGAAAGGGATTCCAAGAAGGCCAACAACCTCGGGAAAAAATTTAATGACCTCTAGGATTCCCTTACTGCCCATCTCGCACAAGCATTGGCCACCATAAATATGCCTCATGAACCCATGAGGGAAGAACATAGTGTTGATATACACATAGAAGGAGAATCCAACCATCACATTGATTTCCATGGAGATCACCAATCTTCGAGCCACCGGACACCCAAGCTAGACATGTACAAATTTGATGGCTCTAACCTCGCAGTATGGGTGGCACAAACGAAACAATATTTCTTCCTTAATAATATTGGGGGGATGAAACTAAACTACATGTGGGAGATATTTACTTGGACCAAGAGATATGGCAGTGGTGGAAGTGGCATCAAAAATGTTATCAAGGGAAGCCAACTTGGAACATGTTCTCAAAATCCATCGCTGACCACCTTGATCGAGAATCTCACTTTTTGGGTCATCTCACTAACATTAGGAAACTAGGTAAAATAAGGGATTACATTGTCGCTTTTGAACAATTGGCCATTAGAACTGAAGGACTAGGAGATGAATTTTATTTTGAATGTTTCATCAATGGCCTAAAGGAAGCCATCCAAGTCCATGTCTAAATGCATCACCCAACTACTTGGTTGGACACATGCCGCAAGGCCTTAGAGGTAGAAGTTGCTTTACATTTCCAGTCCAATCGTCCAAATTTCATCACAAAGGCATGTCCCACCCAGGCTATGCGCCCCACCCAAACACTTGAGGTTCAAAAGATGTCGCCGACATAAATGACCAAAAGAAGGAAACAAGGACTCTGCTACTATTGTGATGAAGAGTACTCCTCAGGACATAAATGCAAGGAAACAAAATTATTTCAAATTGATGCTATTGAAAATAACTCAACCGATGAAGCTCCATCCATTAAATTTCCCGAGGAAGAAGTGGGTGAACCCCAAACTGAACCAGATAATGATCTCACAATTACATCAGATGAGCCGGATATATCATTACATGCCTTGGCTAGAATTTCTTTTCCCCGTACACTCAAAATCTGAGGTTTTATTAAACATCGACGAGTAGTGTTGTTGATTGATAGTGGGAGCACTCATAGATTTGTCCATAAGAGAGTAGAAAATGTTGTTCATTGTTTTGTACAAGCGGTATCTAATTTCCAAATCCTTATCTCTAATGGGGGGACCATGAAATGTGAAGGACGTTGTGAAAATATTAAGCTTCAGATGGGGGATTATCACCTCAGAACAGACATTTTTTCCATTGCAATGGGTGGTTGCAAAATTGTCCTTGGTGTCGAATGGCTTCACACACTCGTCCCTATCATAATGGATTTCCAGGAGTGATATATGAGCTTTAAGCAAAACTTCCACACTCATACATTGAGGGGACTCCACAAAGTTGCTCCTACTATCATCAACTTGCATCAGATGGATAAGCTTTTAAAAAAGGGCCATCATGGGTTAGTATCCCAATTTAATGCCATCCAAGCCATTGAATCCACTCCTCCTCATATTCATCCTGATATGAAACAAGTATTAGATGGCCACCAGTGTGTCTTTGAAAAACGTAATGATATCCTACCCTCTAGGGGTGAACATGATCATAGAATCCCTTTGGTCCCAGGTACCTAGCCACCAAATGACCATCCATATTAATATCCTCTTGTAAAAAAGAGTGAAATTGAAAAAATCATAAGGAACTCCTCAAAGCCGGTATTATTCATACCAACACCAACCCTTATTTATCTCCAATAGTCACGGTTCTAAAGAAAGATGGAGAATTATGCATGTGTGCTAACTTTAGGGCCCTTAACAAACTGTCAAATTTCCTATTCCAATATTTGATGATCTCCTTGATGAACTGCATGGTGCTAATCTTTTTACTAAGCTAGACCTCCACTCGAGCTATCATCAAATATGCATGAAGGAAGTTGGCATTCCCAAGGTAACCTTTTTCACTCCTCAAGGCCATTATGAATTCTCGGGCATGCCATTTGGTCTCTATAATGCTCCATCCATTTTTCAGAGCCTCATGAACCACCTTCTAAAACCATATCTCAAAACAATTATCCTGTTATTTTTCAATGACATTCTCATCTACAACATAACATGGGACAAATACCTTCAACATGTTTACCAAATATTGAAATTTCTCCAAGATCACAAATTATTTGTCAAATTATCCAAGTGCTCCTTTGGCATGGAAGAAGTAGAGTATTTGGGACACATTGTGAATCGTGACAGATTAAGGGTTGATCCAAAAAAGATTTGGGTGATGCAAGATTGGCTCCAACCAAAAGCCTTTAAGAGTTTTCAGGGATTCTTGGGTCTCACGGGCTAGAATAAAAAATGTGTCTGCAATTATGGACACATTATCCAACCCCTCACTAATCTTCTCAAGAAAAATTCATTTCTCTAGACTAATGCATCTTAGTAGGTCTTCTTGGCTCTCAAACGGGCCATGTGCTCCATTACAATATTTTCCTTACTATACTTCACCAATTCTTTGTGATTGAATGTGGTGCTTTAGGTACAGGCTATAGGTTTTAACCCTGTACATAAATTACCTGAATACAAATTCTGAAAATAGAAAATAAACAATGGCAAGAGCATAAAACACAAAATATATATCCACATGTATTCTCCCCAGAATCCCAAAACGGAGACTACCAAATTGGTTTTTCATTATATTCCTTTCAATGTTACAATACATATATATACATGTCGAAGCATTCATAAACCCCAATCCATTAGCCCTATATTAGAACATAACCATAGTTCCCTTGACCGGTTCTATAAGATACCATGGGCAGAAAACCATCATGCCCAAAACCATGTGAAAAACCCATGCACAAAACCATAGGTAGGTCCACCCACCTAATACAGGGTCCAAAAAAAAAATTCTTGGGTCGTTGCCCCAGACCTTGTAAATGGGGGCTACCTAACCCCTCAAACCCCCTAACAGGGGGGACTGTCAACCCCCCTATAAACCCCCCACTACACTTAGTGCAACAAAGGGGGCCTAGCCTCCCCCTCTATAACCCCTCGGCTTCCTGCATGGGTCTAGTTGTGGAAAGAATATAACACACACCCAACATTCTCCTCCTTGTTGATTTCTTTCCACACAAGGGGTCATAAGAGAGCTTAGTCATTGGTCTAGCCATGCAACACCCATTGTTTCTCTACACCAAGAAAAATTTTCAATACTCACAAACTTCGTAAATGCATCTGTAGTATTCTTCAAAGTGGTCACCTTTACCAGCAACACCTTCTTGTCCTCAACCATATCCCTAACAAAGTGATACTAAACATTGATGTGCTTTGTCTTTGAATGATAAGCAGGGTTCTTTGCCGAGAAAATTGCACTTTGGCTGTCACAGTCTATCCTTATAGCTCGTTGTACTAACCCCATACTTAAACACAATCTCTTCAAAAAATTACTTCCTTGCTTACATGAGTGGCTACCATGCATTATGCCCCTATAGTTGAAAGTGCCAATACAGATTGTATTTTACTCATCTAGCTAACTGCAACTCCAAATAGGTTAATCACATCCCCACTTATAGACCTTATTTGATCTAGATCTCTATCCTAGTATACATAAACAAATCCACAAATGTCCAAAACTCTATCCAATCCTGGTCTTCCTCGATAGCATAAACCATAATCACTACTACCACGCAAATATATGAAAACTATCTTCATTGTTGCCCAATGCTCCTTCCCTGGTTTTGACATAACCCTACTCAATACTCCCACTACATGTGCAATGTATTGTCTGATATAGACCATTGCATACATCAAGCTACCAAATAAACTTGTGTATGGAACATGGGACATGTCCTCTTCCTCTTCTTGCGTCTTAGGGCACTGTTTAGCAGATAAATTTACACCTACATGAATAGGAACATTCATCAGTTTACTATCATGAATATTAAACCTCTAGAGTATTGTATGGACATACTTCCTCTAGTTTAACTAGAGATTCCTCTTTGCCTGATCTTGCTTAATTTCCATGCCCAAAATATAGTTTGCAACACCAAGATATTTCATGTCAAATTTGGAGGGCAATTGGGTATTCAATTCCTGGATAATTTCTTTGTCATTTCCCACTAGCAACATATCATCCACATATAAGACCAAATAAGTAACACAATCACCAATTAATTTAAAATACACACAATGATCCTCTTTGCTTTTGGTGAAGCCAAGTCCCCATATAAATGTATCGAATTTCTAATACCACATCCTTAGTGATTGTTTTAACCCACACAAATAATTTTTTAACCTGCATACTAGTTCTTTCTTTCCCTTCACTACAAAGCCTCCAAATTGCTTCATGTAGATATCTTCTTCCAAATCCTCGTGAAGAAATCTTGTCTTCACATACCTTTGTTCTACCTCAAAATTAAAATCAACAACAAAAAATAAAAGTAATCTAATAGAGGCTACCTTGACAACAATAGAAAAATATCACCAAAATCAATTCTTGACACCTGGGAATAACCTTTTGCTACCAACCGAGATTTATATTTCTCCTCCTTTCCTTATGCATTCATCTTCTCCTTAAACACCCTTTTTCTGCCAATGAGTTTCCTTCCAGCAGACAACCCCACCAGATCCCAAGCCTCATTTTTATCCAAAGATTCCATTTCATTAGTCATGGCCTCTTTCTAGAGTTTACCATCCTTTGAATCCACTTCCTCCCTAATAGTTTTGGTATCATCATCAGTAATGGATAAGGAAAATTTTGAATAGAAATCATATGGAATATACCTTTCTGGTTTCCTTCTTTCTCGAATTGATCTTCTCACAACTGGAGTTGGTGGTTCTTCATCTTCTGATTCCTCTTCTGCTGTAGAGTCTGATTCTTCAACCTTTAGCTCAAACTCTATATTCTCATGTTACTTTAGTAGGACTTCATGTTTAATAACATATTTCACCTCTCTAAACACCACATCTCGATTTCACACAACCTTCCTTGTTTCTAGGTTCCAAAGCTTATAACCTTTTAACCATCCTTATACCCAATAAAGATGCACCTTTGAGATTTACTACCCAACTTGGTTCTTTTCTCCTTTGGAACATGTACATATGCATCACAACCAAATACCCTCAGATGTGAAAGAGAGTATTTATTACCAGTCCATACCTCTTGTGGATATTTATCCTCCAACATTGATGAAGGTGATCTGTTGACTAGGTAATATGTAGTATCCACCGCCTCTACCCAGAATTCTTGTCCTAACCCGACACCACTGAGCATGCTTCTTTCCTTTTCCATCACCATCTTGTTCGTTCTTTCTACAACTCCATTTTGATGAGGTGTGTATGGAGTATTATTCTTTCGTGCTATGCCACACTTATTACATAGCTCTTCAAATTACTTCTTGCAAAAATATCTACCATTATCTGTCTTAAGCACCTTTATATTCTTCTCTGTCTGGTTTTCCACTAGAGCCTTAAATTCTTTAAACTTGTCAAAGACTTCATATTTCTTCCCAAGGAAATATATCCATGTATTCCTTGAGAAATCATCTATAAACTATACATGGTACATATACTTACCTATTGATGGAACGAACAAAGGTCCAAACACATTATTGTGCACAAGCTCTAATATCCCTTTCTCCCTCTTAGCACCAGAGGGGAAACTCACCTAATTCTACTTCCCATATACACAATGTTCATAGAAATAAAAATCCAAAGAGAAATTAGACATACCTTCTACCATACCATTACCATGAAGTATTCAAAGGCCCTTCTCTCCAATACACCCAAGCCTTTGATGCCATAGCATGGTCTTTTCTTGAGAGACCACTAGATTTTCTACTCCACTTTTAACAGTGCTACCCAAAAGCTTGTACAAAGTTCCAATATGAACTCCCCGCATCAATACCAATGCTCCTTGAACCATCTTGCAGGTATATTTCTCGAACATTGGTTTTACACCTACATCATCTAGCTTGCTTATAGAAATCAAATTTCTAGCCAATGTAGGAATATGCAGAACACCCGAAAGTGTTCTAATCCTTCCACCTTACAACTTCAACTTGAATTTTTTGCATTTGACAATTCTAGCCTTCCTATCATCCCCTAAGAATACATCACCACCATCATATTTATCATACTCATAGAACCACTCCCTTTGGGAGTAAAGTGAAAGGATGCACTTGAGTCAATCAACCATGCCTCATGATCTACATGTGTACTTGAAGAAGAATCCAAATACAAATCCCCATCTTCATCTGAGTTTTTTTTGCTTCAAAAAAAGGAGCATAATTAGATCCCTTTCCTTTCTGAGGAGCTTTATATCTACAATCCTTTTTGAAGTGCCCTTCCTTTCCGCATTTCTAGCACACTTTTATAGGTTTTCCTAGATATTTAGATCTCCCTCTAGATTTATATCTCCCACTCGAGGACTTATTTTTATTTCTTTTCTAGGACCATCCTCATACAGAAAAGTCATCTCCATTCTATCCCTCCATATTTTTTTTTCTCATCTCCTCCGACATCAAGGATGAGACTATTTCATCAAACTTCAATGTATTTGTATTGCTACCTATTGAACAACCAGACTATCCCGCGAATATGGTAGAGAACACAACAAAATGATGCACTTATCTTCACCTAAATTTTAATACCAATAGATCAAAACTGGCTTACCATAGTATTAAAATATTTTAGATGCTCTATCACCGAGTCTCCATCCTTCATCCTCAGGTTATACAAATTTTTCCATAGGAATAGTTTGTTCACCAAAGACATATATTGGTACAAAGTCCCTAACTTGTCCCACAAATCCTTCATCATAGCTTCCCCTAATACATTCAACAATATTGAATCTGAGATACAAAACTGTATTGTGCTATTTTATTTCCAATCCAACTTCCCCCAATCTTCATCTGAAATTTCCATTGTTTAGTGCCCAGATCTACCACAATCCACTAATCTTTATCCACCAACAAATCCTCCAACTTGAGTTTCCACAACTCAAAAATCTAACCATTAAATTTCTCGATCTCTATCTTTCCATTTCTCGCCATCTTCTTTCACCCTAAGAATCAATCCCGCAGATCTCCCATTGAACATGGTATATTACATGCCTAAGCAAAACCCCTCAACAACAAATGTGTCCCCTTGAAGCTAAAACAAATCTGATACCAAATGTATGTTTTAACCTTTTAGAAATATTAACTTCATATGAATTCTAAAAACAAAAAATATATATACACAAATATTTTCCCCATGATCCCAAAAAAGGGACTACCAAATTGGTTTTTCATTATATTCCTTTCAATGTTACAATACATATATATACATGTCAAAGCATTCATAAACCCCAATCCATTAACCCTGGATTAGAACATAATCATATTTCCCTTGACCGAGTCTACAAGATACCATGGGCAGAAAACCATCATGCCAAAAACCATGTGCAAAACCCATGCACAAAACCATAGGTAAGTCGGCCCGCCTAATATAATGTCCATAAATGTTTTTCCCAGGGCACTGCCCCAAACCCCATAAAGGGGGGCTATCTACCAACCCTCTAACCTCTTATCTAGTCCTGGAAAGAATATAACACAAACCCAACATGGGCATTGGCGCAGTATTAATGTAGGAAGGTAGGCATTGGATTTCACTAATCAACAACTCAGTGGAAAACATCAGGGTCAATATACATATGAGAAATAAATGATGGCCATATTACATGTAGTAGAGACTTGGCGACCATGCTTATTGGAGTGATATTTACAAATTTTAATTGACCATAATAGCCTAAAATATTTTCTCGAGAAACGTCTATCATCAGCACAACAGAATAAATGGTTTGCAAAAATGTTGGGATATGATTACGAGATAAATGACAAGAAGGGGCATGACAATTTAGTGGTTGATGCCTTATCTGGCCAATTTGAGGATGACAACACCCTTTTATCACTCTCTCTACCCATACAATATTGGATTAAAGAGGCTCGCCATAAATGGTTCTCCCACCCCTCTCTCTCCCATATCATTAATAACTTAAGAGAAGATCCTAATTCCTCAAAGGACTACTCTTGGAAGGATGAGGTTCTTCGCTACAAGGATCGGGTAGTGTTATCCCTGACCTCCACCCTCAAAACCTACATCTTGGAATAGTTGCACTCCTCTCTGATTGCATGACATTCATAATTTTAGAAGACTTATGCATAGGCATGCCACTCTTTCTTTTAGAATGACATGAAGAATGAAATTCTTACTTTCGTAGTTGAATGCGATGTATGCTAGTGCAAAAAAGGGGGAACGATCAAGTTATCGGGGACCTTACAACCATTTCCACTCCTTACTTCCATTTGGACAGATATTTCCAAGGATTTCATTACAGGTCTCCCAAAGTCAAGAAATAATTCAACCATCATGGTCGTTGCTGGTTGCACTCTACCACACCCATTTACCCCAACATTGGTGGCTCAAGTTTTTATGGACAAAATCTTCAAACTGCATGGCATGCCAACTTCCAATGTTGCTAATCAAGACCCCACTTTCACCAACAAATTTTTGCATAAACTTTTCAAGCTCCAGGGTGCGCAACTCTGACTGAATATAACTTATTATCCCCAAATATATGGTCAAATAGAAGCAGTAAACAAATGTTTGGAGACCTATCTATGGTGCTTCACTTCATACAAGCAATATTAATGGGTATAGTGGCTTCCTTTAGCTAAATGGTGGTATAATACTAAATATCATGAAGCCACCAAGGTGATGCCATATGAGGTAGTGTATGGCCAACTCCCACCTTCACCAACGTATTATATCCCTGGATGCTCCAAATTACATGTAGTTGATCAAATCCTATAGAACCATGTCGTCATGGTCAATCATCTCAAAAATAATCTACATCAAGCTCAGAACAGAATCAAGCAATAGGCCGACCAACATCGTTCCGAGTGGTCATTTCAAGTAGGTGACTAGGCTTTCCTATGACTCCAACCATATAAGTAGACCTCTCTAAAAGAAAAGGAATGCCAGAAACTAGCACCCAAATTCTATGGGCCTTATTAGGTACTTCAACGCATAGGAGGAGTTTCTTACAAAATGACCTTTCCAACTACTTCAAAAATCCATTTGGTCTTCCTTGTATCATGCCTCAATAAAGTTGTGGGGAACAATTGTAGGGTTCAAACAAGTATGCCAAAATTGGATGAGGAAGGCTCACTTTGGCTCCAACCATAATAGGTCCTCGATACTCACAAAATACATCTCCGCAACCACATGACCAAGGAAGTCCTCATGAAGTGGAAAGACACCTCTCTAGAAGATGTGACATGGGAACCAACCACTATTCTTAATTAGTTTCCACAACTTGAGCCTTTAGGACAAGGTTGATTTTGATGGGGGAGGGCATGCTATGGTCCAATCCTAACCCCTTTATTTATTTAATAAGCTAAAGGGGCCTTGTCATATTCATAGTTAGTTAGATGAGTCAATAAATATCATAAGCCTAAGGGGCCTAGTCAAAGTCATAATCATTTAGTTGAGTCAATAAAGATCCACATTAATAATAATTGTAAGTGGTTGAATCACATTATAGAAAAGGGACCACAATTAGTTATAAATAGGCCATAGTTAATAAATAAAGTGGTTACCTATCTTATGTAAGGAACCACTAGTAGTTAGGGTTTTAGATGTCATTAAGATATAAATAGTCTTATATAGTAAGGGAAGAATCATCGACTCTTATTGTAATCGAGATCTACTCTGTTGGAGGTTTCCCCCTTGAAGAGGCAAGTGAACATTATTTTTTTCTTCTGAATAATAAAACATATTTGTAGCTTGTCTCATTTCATGTGATATTTCTATGTTTCGGGCTATATTGTTTTATATTTCTACTATTTTAGTTTTTCTCATAGGTCAAGTGCATAAAAAAACCATTGAAAACAAAACATACTACTTATTGGAGCTTTATAACACAACTTGATGTAGTATTTACAATGAAAACAAACGAACAAACACACACACACAAAATACACCAAAAACTCATTTTCTTCAACCAACAAATAAATAAGGATATAATGTTTTCATCTGATAAACCATCTCCTATGTATCTTCATCGGGCCCAAAGTGCTTCCACTACACTTTAACTTGCTCTATTTCTTAGTTCTAGATTACGAGTTGTTTCCACTACAGTATGCATTGTGGCTCTAGCTAGAACTCTCCCTCTGATTCCACCTACAATATAGACCAATCAATTACATGATCAACATCTTGTACATATCTATTAAGCAATGAAACATAGAAAACATCATGGACTTTCACTGATGGAGGTAGAGCATGTATATATTCCACTAGTCTAATCCTCTCAAGGATCTCAAAAGTCCCACAATATCGAGGTGCCATATTGGCACATTACCCAATCCTCAAGAAGCTCCTTTTGGGCTTGGTGTGTAAGTGAACATGCTATCCAACCTGAAACTCCTCAATTTTTTTATGTTGATCTACATAACTCTTCTGCCTATCTTGTGTTGCATTTAAATTCCTTTTAATAACTTGCATCTCATGCTCCATCTCTACCAACATATCTAGTCCAATCAACACCATGTTTACTGGATCACTCCAATTGATAGGAGTATTACAACTTCTCCCATAAACAACCTCAAATGGGCTCATATTCAAGGATTCATGATACCCATTAATATAATCAAACTTCATGAGTGGAAGATACTCCTCCCACTTCCTCTGCTAATGCATGATATACATATTCAACATATCCTAGAGGATCTTGTTAACCCTCTCTATATGTCCATCTTTCTGTGGATGATAAGTTTTACTCAAAGATAACTTTGTCCCCAAGGAAGTGAACTTGACATCTCTATCTAATATAATATTCTTTGGAACTCCATGCAACCTCACTATATCATTGATGAATATATGAGCTACTTCACTAGATGAATTAGTGAAATTCAATGAAATCAAGTCATCTACCTTGCTCATCCTGTCAACCATACCCATGATGGAGATGCCTTGATTTCCTTGGAAAACCTATAATGAAATCCATGGAAATCACCTCCCATTTCCATTCAAAAATTAGAATAGGATGCAACAAACCAGTTGGATGCTTGCATTTAGCTTTCACCTACTAACTATGCAAACACTTTGCAACACACTTAGGCACCTCTTTCCTCAGATTTGACCATTAATATAACTTCTTAACAATTGTCAAGGTATTCTAGTACTCGGTGTGGCCCAAATATAGCTTGACATGAAACTCCCTCAACATAAGCTTCTTCAATTTGCGGTTATTTGATAGATCCTGCTCCTAAATATGACCAAGCAATCTTTTGTGAGGTGATACTCCTCATCCCTATCACCTTCACCCTGCTACTACAATCTATGTTTCAGCTACTGATATTTCTCATCTTGCTTCCCTTCCTGTAATATTTTCTCTTGTAAATCTATCCCATAAGATCTCACAACTGAAATATGATTCACCTACACTCTTCTACTTAGAGCATCTACAAAAAATTTCCTTTGATATACCTGATCTCAAAATCAAAATCATTGAGAGTAGTCAACCATATAGCTTGCCTTGTATTTAGATTGGGATTTTCAAATAACACCTTAGTCCACTGTGATCACTCATCAAGATGAACCTCTGCCAGGGAGATAATTCCTCCACAACTTCAACGCATGAATGATCGTTGCCAACTCAAGGTCATGAGTCACATAGTTCTACTCATGCCCATTCAACTTCCTTGATGCACAGAAAATCACCTATCCTTACTGCATTAGGACTCCACCAAGTCTATCCTTGCAATCATTTGTAAAAACCACAAACTCCTTATCAAGATCTGTAATCTTCAAAACTAGAGCATTGGTAAGAAAATGCTTTAACTACTAAAACTAGTTCACACTTAGCAATCCATTCAATCTTCTTCCATTTTCTCTACAAAAATGTGATAAGATAACCAATCTTGGAGAATTTTCTAATGAAAATTCTATAATAACCTTCTAGTCCCATGAATTATCTAACCTCATCCACATTATTTGGAGCTGGTCACTCCATGATAGCCTTAATATTTTCCTGGTCCACTACTATCACCTCCTTAGAAACAACATGTCCCAATTAATGAATCTAATTCTAAAAGAAATTGCACTTGCTAAGCTTGGCATACAGCCTATGCTCTCTCAACCATCTCAATATTGTTTCTAGGTGCTCTACAAACTCTTCCCCATTATTATAATATACCAATATATCATCAACAAATACTATCACAAACTTATCCAAATAAGGATGTAACACATGTTCATCAAACACATGAACCTGGTTGGAGCATTGGTAAGACCAAAGCCACCACAAACTCATAGTACCCATACCTTATATGAAACACAGTACTGTATATGTCTTCTTCTTTGATGCAGACCTAATAATATCCTGATCTCAAAGCAATCTTTTAAAATACTACTTCTCCATTCAATTGATCAAAAAAATCATCAATCTGAGGAAATGGATACCTGTTCTTGATAGTCACTTTGATCAACTAGTTGTAATCAATGCAAAATCTGATAGTACCATCCTTTGTCTTTACAAACAACATTGGTGCACCCTAAGGAGACACACTTGGCCTTATGTATCCCTTATCAAGCATCTCTTTAAGTTGTAACTTCAATTCCACCAACTCTAGAGTACGTATCTTGTACAATGCCTTAGATATTCATGCTTCTCCTAGTACAATCCCAATAGAGAAATCCACCTCTCTGTGAGGAGGTAACTCTGGAATCTTTGCAGGAAACACATCCTGAAAATGTTTTAAGGTAGGATTCTTCCTCATGACTTCATCGTCCTCAATATCCTTTTCTTTTCCATTGAAAACATGTATTGCAAACAATAAACATCCTTTCCTAATGTTGTGCATAGCTTTCATAGCTATAACCATTCTCACTGACATAGGCTTCTTCTTTCCCTACAAGATTCTATTTTCTCCATCATCGGTCAGGCACTCAATGACCTTCCCATAACAATATACCTAGGTCATGGGAGTAAATAGCCAATCCATTCCCAAAGGCATGGTATATGCACCAAAAGGAAGAAAATTTATGTGTGTTGTTGTAGGGATACCATTAATCTCAAATGCATAAGATCTCACTTAGTGTTGAAATCCTCTATTGGTCCCTATAGCCAACTACACCAACCAAGATTCTGCATGCACTTGTTTGTTCAAATGACACTGATCCACTAAGTCAGGACTAACATAGTTATAATTATATATAGGATCAATCAAAATGGAAATAACTTGATTAGGAATCTTACCTTCTATCTCAATAATAGACGCATGATGGTCTCCCTACCTATTATCAAGTGCTCCATAAATTTGGGGAATGATCTGACCAACATCCCCAATTGTTTTCACCTCTTGAGCATTATAGATTTGTGCCCTGCCACCCTCATATAATGGATAATCCTTCTTGCAATGGTATTTACCACAAATCCAACACTTCAACGGTTCTTTCCATTGCCTTTATTTTGCTGCTCTCCAGGTTGAGACACATGTCCTTTCTTAGTCGCATTAAAATTCTTATTAGGGGTTGCATTTTATTTCTCACTTATTGGGATATTTTCCTTTAGTCTTCTCATTACCTTTCCAGTCACACTTAAAATTAAGCTTGTGCTTTAACTACTCATAACAATGATTTAACTTCCTTATAGCTTCCTCCAATTTCAGAGGCTCATCAAAATCAATCCAATCTTTGAATGAAAATGGAAATCCACTGATGAATCCTTAGATCTCTGCTTTCTCATCCTTGAGATAGGGAAAATACCACGACAAATATAGAACTCATGGAACCCATATTGAACTCATAGAACTCCTTTTTCTTTCCATCATAATATCTCTCAGGCATGTACTTCTTCTTGAAGAGCCTTTCAAACTAACCCCAAGTCAACTTCTCTTTTATAATGCCTCTGACATTCTTAATATCTTCCCAACAGACATTTTGTTGGCTTTCGTGTTCTTTGAATAATCATGCAATCTAAAAAAATTCCTCATCCCAAGTAGACATGTTTTTGCATCTTCTAATTTCTTCATTTCCCCATCAAAAGTAGGAGTCTTGGTTTTCTTTAATTCCTCTAGAAAATAATCACTCCTCCTATGATTTTAGCAATGATGGAAATGATATCTCTTGGAAGAAGAACTAGAATAAAACGCATGCATACCAGTCTTCTTCTTAGGTGTATCCAAGAGTCTACAATTCTTCATTTCTCATCCCTGTTGAACTTGTGTCTTCTCTGAGACTTAATACCATCCACCCCATTAGTCTGCTCCTTCTGCCTATCTCCATAACTAATACCCAAACTATCCCTACTTTTATAAGTCTGAAAGGCTTTTAAGAGTCACTACATCGACTTCAACTTTATTTTCTTGATCCTTTGCAAGTATTTCATGTGCCTTAATCAACTTGTTATTATCTTCTTTACAACTTATAATCTCTTCCATCATACTCCTCAATATATTTTCTAGATCAAGAGAATATTCCTCTCCATGCTTCTTAACTGACTTCTCCCATTCCACTAATTTCAATTATGGCTTGTTGTTATAGACATATTTGGGCACTGCAACCCCAATCATATATGTCGATAAACCAAGGGATTCTGAGTCCCTAAAAGTGTTGTTTCACGCCCTAAAGTAACAAGGTCAGCTGATTACATCATCTCCGAGAAGTTCTCCATGGAAAACTACTCAGAATTGGTCAAAAATAGACCATATAGACTACTCAGTGCTAAGGGTGTGATGCATCTCACCTGCCACATGCAAAAAGTGTGATGCATACTGAAAATCCCTTCTGTAGGGTGTGATGGGCGAGATTAAACAAATGGCAAACACAGTTTGCAAGGTGGATGATCATGGAATCTTCCAGAAACTTCTCCTGTGACACTTGCCTCTCTGAATTTGCCCAGGGATGAGTAAGAGATCATGAATCTCTAAGTGGAACCAAGAACTATCAGAGAGAGGACACTAATCAAAATCCCAGAAGCTAACTCACCCCCTGCACACATCTATATATGGATCCCTCATCCTAGAGGTCCAGAGGCTGGAATCTTGTATCTTGTAAGGAAGTGTTGTTGGTTTCTTTGTGGAACATCATAGTGTTGGGTGATATAAGCTTTTCATGAGGTGAAGAAGGGCTTTCATGCAGGGAGGATGACTCTCGGTCAGATCAATGGGTTGTAATCCTCTCTTCTACTTTTTCTATCAATAAATCTATTCGAATTTTCCTCCACATTCTTCTATGGTTGAGTTGATATATGCATTTGTGTGGTCAATATATATCTGGTCCTATATTGTTTATGATCGTAGATCTCTGTGCTTTGATGGTATTATGTTGCTTTGACTTTACAGGTGCTCTTTGAAGCGGGGTAAGCAAGGAAGGAGTGGCAAAGATATGTCAGAGGGAAGAATAAACAAGAAAGGAGCCAAACGAAAGACTGAGGTTGGTGCTCTCTGCTTCTCTCCCATCTACTTCTCATAAAGGAAAATGGAAGTAACTTTAGTTTGTTTGTTTCTAAGATAGCTACCCATCTTAGTGGGACTAGTAGCTCTGAATAGACACTAGATTTCCCGATAACAAAATGGCGACTCCACTGGGGAGCGAATATCGTTTTTTCTTGTTTATATTTGTTTTCTTTATAAACTACAGACAGAGCCTGGAGTTATGCTAGCTAGCCTTCAAACTTCTTTTTCTATGCAACTGCAAAGTAGATAAACGTTGCTTCAATCAATCTCGAGGTTAGTTTATGAATTAAACATCTAACTTGCAAACATCCTTATTGCCCTGGTGGTGGCTCAAGTAACATCATTAGATCAGCCCCTATGATTTGTATTTATTGACTATCATTAGCTCAGCCTAAATCCCTGAATTAAGCTGCAAACTATGACCAAAAACAAGGTTAAAGTCTCGTCCCTGGACCATCGCACCTTCTCCTCTTGGAAATCTGGATGCATCGCACCTCCCGTGTGCAGTAGGCGGTATGCATCCCTGTTTCCCTGTGTTACAGGTGTGATGATCAGATAAGACTGTTTTTGCCTCCAGATTTTGGTTTTTTTCACTCTCTTTAGCTTTATTCATAATTTTTGATGTCTGCAATCAATATACCACTATGGAAACTCCCTTCCTTTGCATTATTTAGCCTCCATTGTACAAATAATTGTAAATGTTTTTATGTATTTTTCGCTATTTACAGTTCTCCTTTACAAAGAAGTAGCTTAATCGAACTGTCGTCTTTTCATTTGGAAGTGTCGCAAGTGTCATTTTCAATCAAAGAAAAGAATCCTACTCTTCTTGATGGTTGATTACACTGTCACTCTTGTATTTGATATGAATTAATACTATTCCAAGTGTCGAAAGTAGCTTTCAATTCAAAATCGCAAAGTTTCGTCCTTGTCTTCCTTTCATATTTTGAAGAGAAAATCGTTAGTACTATCACTTTGAAAGAAAAGATAATTTAGATTTGTACTTAGCATTTTTTTTGTCATTCACACATTAAGAAAGCGGAAGACAAATACATACATGTGCATTTGCATTTAGACTGCTTGTTGATTTTGATTTAGGACAATGCATCTAGTGTGTGCTCTCTGCTCTATGTTGAGAGAATATTGCTTCTCTTTCCTTAGTAGATAGGATTTTCATTACAAAAAGAAGAATAAACGACTGTTTATCATCTTAGATTGCATTTTAGGAATTGTATATCTACATCACGCGGTGAACCTTAAAGGAAAACTTCTTAAGAAAGATCAACTGTAAAATAAATTCAATGAACATAAAAATGCTTTGGAACCTAACGCACAACATTTAGAAGTCTAGGCTAGAGACGTATTCTGACATCGCAAAGCCTGGTAACTATCGCTTTCACGGTAGGTTGGGTGATTCCTCCTCTTTGAGATGACAAGTTCCAGTACAGACTTGTGCTCCCACATACCATCGAGTATATATTGGGAGACCATAATAGGCTATATCCTTTATCCTTATGAAGCCGTGTCTGTCACTCTATTGATCGCAATGCACTGAACACAGCATTCGGGAAGATTGACTGTCGTACCGTAAAAAGTATTCAACAGTTTTGTGATTGGTTTGGTAATCCCTCTATCTAGATTTCCAAAGTAGTCTCTTTCATTCCTTTTCAGACTCCTTGAAGGAAAAGGTACATATGAGCACTTGTCACTTCAAGCTCATTAAAAATCGAAGGTGACTAGAGTCATCTTTAGCTTTTTCTCGACTCTTAAAAATTGAAAAAGAAAGTTGTGTCAAAGCATCATAAAATTCATTTTAATCAGAATAACGTCATTATTCCCTCGTTGGTCTTAGGTTGAGAAAATGGATTCCACCAACCAAGGATTTCCCCTTGGGGGAAATCCTAGTCCTTTCTCCTCTTAGGGAGATGTTGGTCCACCTCATATGGCCACATTGTCCCTTCCAGGACTGACAATTGGCTTGCTAGTATGGCTCTTCTCGACCTCTATCGTTCAAAGCACCATGATTCCTAAACAATCAAGTCAGCAACTAGATGATGTTAGAGTTACCCCCCAACCTTCTACTTTGTTTGTTTCTCCCTCTCCTTCTTCCTCTTCGCTGGGTGGAACTAAAAACGAAGTAACTGAGAAGAAGAAGAAAGGGAAGAAGAAGGAGAAGAAGGAGCCAAAGGCAATAAGGGGCAACCATACATCATTTAGCGAAAATACACACACTACACCGTCCAAGCCTAAATCTCCATATCTCATTTTCAAAGGGGACCACTATCATCAAGATTGTCCTTGCATCCCATGGATCTTAAGGTACTGGTCTCCCTGCTTGCACAATCCGGTGTCCTCAACCTCTGACGATCATATTAAAAGTACACTATCAACTAGTGAAAATGAAGTCTCTAGACAGAAAGGAAAATATAAATTTCCTTGTAGACTGTGTGAAGGGGATCATGTCGTCCACCGTTGTCCCTTCCTAGATGAAGCTAAAAGAGTCTTGTAGAACCATCCTGCTTCACCGCTATGGCTTCCTCTTGGATACAAGAAACTCTTGCCGAGTCCATCACTAGTTGAAAATCTGACTGAAACACCTTTGTGGTCGGTTGAAGAATCTATCATTGAAGATAAACCCTCTGAGTCCACATCGGACCAAATTCAATAGGTCGAGATGGTAGTCGACCTACTCTTGTCTTCAGAAGGTCCATCTTTAGATGATACTGTCACCGAAGAGAATGAGAACGACACCATTCAAATTCTTTTCATAAACACAGACTCCAATGAACATGGGGGAAATCTACTCATTCCTCTACCGCAGGAAGGAAGTTCGTTAGAGTCATATCCGACCGTTTATTCGGTCCCACCACCAAGCAACCTATTTGTTTCCTTCAACTGGAATCTACTAGGCAGACCCTGTCTATTGTCTAATGTACCATTTTGAATCATTGTACAAGCTTACAGAATGGTCATGGTCAGTACTATCATAGATGAAGGGGCTTCTGTGAGTATCCTTTCCTCAACTGCTTGGAAAGCGATTGGTTTGCCATTGCTTCTGCTTGAGATACGAAAGCTGAAAGGCTTCAACAAAGGAACCAGTCGACCATTAGGGATCCTTCCAAATTTTCCTATAACCTTGAGAGGGAAAATTGTTTATCTGAATGTAATGGTAGTCCAAGGACCTTTAGATTACAATCTACTCCTTGGATGTGACTACATTTATAGCATGGGAGCCATTGTCTCCTCACTCTTTCGAGTAATGTGTTTTCCACATGAAGGCAGAATGGTCCAGCTCATAGACCAGCTTTCATTCCCTGGCTCACACATAGGTAATAGTCAAATGCCATCCCTAACTAGTCTTTTCATGCAAGGAATGTCTTATCAATCTCTCCATCCACCTTATGAGTGCGAGTAATTCGGTGATTATGACTGAAACCAAGGGGGCATGCACCTTGGTCTGCCTCGGCAGGAAAACTTTGGGTATACGGTAGGTTTCCGCAAAGGATATATGACTAGTCTGATAGACCCATCCGTTTAGGAAAATGGGATTAGACCGGAATAAGATTCCCTCATCAAAGTTATGTGAGTGGAGGCGACTGTGCCATTCACCTTTGTCTAATTCGATTGATATCACCAAGGAAATATTTTGTCTACAATGCGGATGGAGCAATCTTGCAAATGCGAGAACTTTCATATGGTAACCTGGAAACTCTACTTCACTATACCTGGGGGAATGCAAACCTTTTGTATGCAAGTGAAAAGCGACCAGCGTAATGCTAACTCCATAGTTTTGCTGACTTCAACTACTAAAGTTAGGTGATTGGTCGGATCGACTATTCACCTTTGTAGGGGCCAAATGGTGCCAACAAAGTAAAGAAAGAATTTTCCTACCTAACCTTAGTAGTTAATTAGCCCCTAGGACAATAGTTGGTCGTTCCTAGCTTGCATGTGAAAGGCAGTGGAGCAAAGTTTCGAATGGTGCAAGCTCCCTAAAAATTGAACCTATCGATGAGACATCCTTATTATATGACTGGCATGAGCAGTTTTATGCAAAGTTCAAACTCGTTAAAAATTAAACCTAGCAATGAACATATGTTCCACCAAATTTTAAGCTCATTAAAAAATGAACCCACCTCCGAAAAATAACCATTGCGAACGCATTATCATCAGCTTTTGAGCCTTGTTCGTGTTCTTACTATCACCTCCACTCTGTTTTTAGCCGATCATATGCCTCCATTTGATTGTTTACCCTTTTAAGGAGCAAC
The DNA here is from genome assembly GCA_000404065.3 of Pinus taeda. Taxonomy (NCBI): domain Eukaryota; kingdom Viridiplantae; phylum Streptophyta; class Pinopsida; order Pinales; family Pinaceae; genus Pinus; species Pinus taeda. The sequence goes on along the minus strand of APFE031480300.1, from coordinate 11,462 downwards.
TGCGATGAGTGATTCTGTTAGCCATCCTCTTAACCCTACCATGAGTGGAAAGTTCCAAACCTTACCTGGAACCAGCTGCTACCTGGAAATATCATTCGTTCCTCAAAAAACAAGTCTCCTTTAAGCTCTTTTCATCTAACTCGTAAAATATGAAAATATTGCCGAGAAATTGTCCTCTCCGGCTCGTCAAAAATATAGGAAGTGCTATACCCTCCTCTAGATTTTAATCTTTTTGGACCTGAGGGATCATTACACAAAAAGATCGAGCGCTTGTCTTGTTCGGCTCGTTAAAACTATCGAAAATTCATCCCTTTCGTATTATTTTATACTTTTTCAGACTTAAGGGATTACATGATGAAAAAGGATTACTGGAGTTTCCTTTCTATCCCTTTTCAGACTCTCTAAAATTGAAAAAGGACCAACTTATATTTGTCATTAAACTCGTTAAAACCAATAGCGACAAACTTGTCCATGGAGACAAGAATGAGTTTCACTGTCGCTAGGCTCGTTAAAATATAGCGACGGGTTTTCCCGAAGGGAAAATTATAGAACAAGCATATGTTATCCTCCTCAAGCTTGACAAAAATAAAGAGGTACTAGTCAACAATTATTGGGGAAAAATTGGGAAGAAAACTTGAAGAAACTTTATTGGTAGCAAGTCGCTCTTGAACATGACACTTTCACTCCATCACCATGATTGAGTCAGGTTTGGTTATTCTGTTCACCGGTCATATTACCATTGGTCCACCGCACCATCCATTTTTGGGGTTAACGCTACCAATCCATTTCAATGTTGCCAATATGTTCAAGAGAAGTTGCTCAAAGAATTCACCAACCCAACTTGTGTCTCATTCGTTGCAATACCTTCATGCTTCATTCTTTCATGACTGCCACCCTGAACCCTATATTGTCAAATCATTTTCACCTCCACAAAATCATTTGCTTCGTTCCATGTCATAGACGTGGGATTCATTAAGGCCCTCCTACGATGGGTCACTTCTTGTTAACTTTAGCACATTATCCAAGAAGTCGACCTAGGAACAACCCTTTCAGTACTTTGAAGCTTGCATGCCTCAATGGCAAGTTTCTCACTTCTGGCGACAGGTTTACATCAATGGCCTTCGAACGAGAGATTTTGTGGTGTTCGACGCCAAGTACCATTTTCACACCACGTGAATTGTACTGTCATACCTTGAGGGTCATCATCATTATCGGTGATTCCTCTCGCGCCTGTTAACAGCTTCCATTATTGGCTGGAAATCAGACAATGTCTTTCCATGATTGACTCCAGAACCTCTTTTCACATGGATCGACTTGTACTTCGGGTGAATATTGAATGAGTTTGAAGACCGGCTGTGATATATTCAGGAAAATAAAGAAATCAAATGTACATGATTGTTGCACAGATGATCATCCAAAATCAAAGGATGATGTCTCTATCATAATCATATGTCTGCCACATAGACGGTTGTCTGTCCTATGTACATGAAAATGAATTTATAAAGCTGAGCATGGGAATGCCTGTTATGGGAAATATAGTGTCTATGCAGAGCTGCTAGCCCCACTAAGACGGATAGCTATCTTAGAAACAAACAGATTAAACTTACTTTCGCTTTCCTTTATGAGAAGTAGATAGGAGAGGAGCAAAGAATACCAACCTTGATCTTTTGTTTGGTTCTCCGCTTGTTCCTTCTCCTCTTTGACAGATGTTTGTCGCTCTTCCCTTGACCACTCCGCTTCAAAGAGTACCTGTAAATTCAAAGCAGCATAATACCTTCAAAGTGCAGATATCTATAGTCATAAACAATATAGGACCAGATATATATTGACCACATACATGCATATATCAACTAACATACAAGAATGTGGAGGAAAACTCAAATAGCTTTATTGATATAGAGGTTAGAAGAGAGGATTACAACCCATTGATCTGACCCAGTGTCATCATCCCAGCATGAAAGCCCTTCTTCACCTCATGAAAAGCTTAGATCACCCAACACTATGATTATTGCACCAGGAAACCAATAGCACTTCCTACAAGATTACCAGAATTCCCCGCCTTTTGATCTCTGGGATGAGGGATCCATATATAGATGATCAAGGGGTGAGTCAACTTCTGGGATTTGATTAGTGTCTCTTCTCTGATAGTTATTGATTCCACTTGGAGATTGATGATCTCTTACTCATCCCTGGGCGAATTTAGAGAGGCAAGTGTCACAGGAGAAGTTTCTGGAAGATTCCATTATCATCCACCTTGCAAACTGTCTCTACCATTTGTCTACTCTCACCCATCGCACCCTATAGAAGGGCTTTCCAGTATGCATCGCACTTTTTACAATGAGCAGGTGAGATGCATCGCACCCTCTGCACTGGGTAGTCTGCATGGTCTAGTTTTGACCAGTTCTGAGTAGTTTTCTATGGAGAACTTCTGGGAGATGATGTAATCAGCTAACCTTGTTCCTTTAGGGCATCAAAACAACACTTTTAGGGTCTCAGAAGCCCTTGTTTTATGGACATATGTGATTGGGGCTGCAGTGCTCAAATATGTCTATAACAATGCCCACCTTAGCTAGATCATGAAAATATTATGAAGATAATGTATTGTATTGTATCTTATTACAGGTCACCTTCCAGTTCGAAAAACCTCGGATCCTCATGATAAAGCATTTCACCCAACATCAAAAGATTTACGACCTCATGCCTTAGGGGGCAACTGTTATAGACATATTTGGGCACTTCAACCCCAATCATATATGTCCATAAACCAAGGGCTTCTGAGTCCCTAAAAGTGTTGTTTCACACCCTAAAGGAACAAGGTCAGCTAATTACATCATCTCCCAGAAGTTCTCCATGGAAAGCTGCTCAAAATTGGTCAAAACTGGACCATACAGACTGCTCAGTGCTAAGGGTGTGATTCATCTCACCTGCCACATGAAAAAAGTGCGATGCATACTGAAAATCCCTTCTATAGGGTGCGATGGGTGAGAGTAGATAAATGGCAGAGACAATTTGCAAGGTGGATGATCATGGAATCTTCTAGAAACTTCTCCTGTGACACTTGCCTCTCTGAATTTGCCTAGGGATGATTAAGAGATCATGAATCTCCAAGTGGAACCAAGAACTATTAGAGAGAGGACATTAATCAAAATCCCAGAAGCTAACTCACCCCCCTACAAACATCTATATATGGATCCCTCATCCCAGAGATCTAGAGACTGGAATTTTGTATCTTGTAAGGAAGTGTTTTTGGTTTCCTGGTGGAACATCATAGTGTTGGGTGATCTCCACTAACCAATCTCTGGTAAATAACCATTGTGAAATGCATTATCATTAGCTTTTGAGCCTTGGTCATGTTCTTACCATCACCTCCACTCTGTTTTAGCCGATCATACGCCTCCATTTGATTGTTTACCCTTTTGAGGAACAGTTGTGATGAGTGATTCTGTTAGCCATCCTTGTAACATTGCCATGATTTGAAAATTCCAAACATTACCTGGAACTAGTTGCTACCCGAAAATATCACTCGTTCCTTAAAAACGAGTCTCCTTTAAGCTCTTTTCATCTGACTCGTAAAATATGAAAAGATTGCCAAGCAATTGGCCTCTCCAGCTCGTTAAAGCTAGCGGAAGTGCTATCCATCCTCTAGATTTTAATCTTTTTGGACCCTAAGGATTATTACATAAAAAGATCAAGTGCTTGTCTTGTTCGGCTCATTAAAACTATCGAAAATTCATCCCTTTCATATTATTTTATAATTTTTCAGACTTAAGGGATTATATGACGAAAAAGGATTACTCGAGTTTCCTTTTCATCCCTTTTCAGACTCTCTAAAATTGAAAAAGGACCGAGTTATCTTTTTCGTTAAACTCTTTAAAACCAATAGCGAAAAACTTGTCCATATAGACAAGAATGAGTTTCACTATCGCTAGACTCGTTAAAACATAGTGACGAGTTTGCCCGAAGGGAAAATTATAGAACAAGCATATGGTATCCTCCTCAAGCTTGATAAAAATAAAGAGGTACTGGTCAGCAATGACTGGGGAAAAATTGGGAAGAAAACTTGAAGAAACTTTATTGGTAGCAAGTCACTCTTGAACATGACACTTTCACTCCATCACCATGATTTAGTCGGGTTAGGTTATTTTGTTCACCGGTCATATCACTAGTGGTCCATCGTACCATCCATCTTTGGGGTTAATGCTACCAATCCATTTCAGTGTCGCTGATATGTTCAAGAGAAGTCACTCATAGAATTCACCAACCCATCTTGTGTCTCATCCACTGCAATACCTTCACACTTCATTCTTTCATGACCACCACCCTAAACCCTGTATCATAAGATCGTTTTCACCTCCAAAAAATCACATAAAGCTGAGCTTAGAAAATTCCTCAAGAGTTTGAAAACCTCAGCGGGGTTGACTGATCCGTTTCCAAACCCAAGAACCAATCTGGTTGCTGGTGACAATGCTTCCCCATCCCAAGTGCTTATGTTGTCCATTTTGAAACATCAAAATGATTCTTTGATATCGACAAGGAATAAAGATTATGGGAATCCACAGCTGTCGAACAACAAGGCTACTAATCAACCTAGTAGTTCGACAACAACTTCGACCGAAGTTGTGCCACCCATCATTCCTGAGCTAACAATAAAGCTTCCAAAGGGAGTAGTACACAAATCGACATTTAATCCTCAAGCCAGAGTAGCACATAATTATAATATAGTAGAGAACCTGGCCCAATCGCCGTCCACTATGTCGACACTTGAGGTACTACAAAATTGCCCCTCCCAAAAGCAGGCCCTATTATCAGCAATAGGTGGGATTGACCCAACGGATTCAAATCTTGTGACCTTTAATCATAAAGGATATGACCCACAGTTACAAGCTCAGCTCGCTTTCCTTATTCAAGTAAAAGCCCTCAACAAAATTGTTCATCGAACAATTATTGATGAGGGGGCATCTACATGTATTATGTCAATGAGTTGCTGGAAAACTTTAAGCTCACCACCCTTGTCGCGATCGTCAATGACGTTAAAAGCATTTGTGGATGAACATACACTCCATACGGGATTTTAAGTAACTTGCAAGTCGAACTGGGGGGGAAAACAGTAGAAATTGATGTTGAAGTTATCGACGGAAACCTCGATTACAACATCCTACTGGGAAGGCCCTGGATTTATGCTATGGTTGTTGTTGTGTCGACATACTTCAAAAAGATTACATTTCCCTTCCAAGGAGGAATTACAATCGTCGACCAACAAACATTTCTCCCCAACAGTTCACAAGTTACGGGAAGCATTCCGATGATCCACAGAAGCTCTCATTTGCTTCAAAATATCGGAGTAGGCCTACTAAAAGACCCTACATTGATGGGTACTTTTGCCCTACCACCTCCGAACAATCTGGTGGAAGTGGCCACGGTGGGAACCTGCAATATGGTGTCTTCCATTCAAAAGATGTCTAATCACGATGTTAGCATGGATCATCACAAGGTTTTTCCTCCAAGCCCAATAGAAATATTGTAGCAATCAATGTTTTTGGCATGGGAGGCGAACCCAAATCAGCACTCATCAAGCGTTTGGATAGATAGGTCTAAGGAATATGGTACCTCTTTAGATCCTTGGTCACATGTACATTCTACAGACGAAGGAATTGTTCAGTCAATGATGATTGACGGGCACCATGGGAAGATTACCACCATCGTTCCCATCTTCCAGATTACAAAGAAGATTGTTCCAGTGACCTTGATCATCCTTTAGTTTTTTATTTCCTATCAAATACTGTAAATACGGTGGATTCCGAACGAAACTTGTCCAATATTGAAGAGACTATCGCCATCAATATCTCGACCAAACCAAATGTTGTAGAGAATATTTATGCCAGAAAATCTTGTTCTTCTTCAGAACTGGAAGTATATTACGCTCTCTTTCACGAGTTCAGAGATGTCTTTGCATGGTAATATGAAGAAATGCCAGGCATTGACTCGAGCATCATTGAACATAAAATTAAGATGTATCCAAATGTCAAACTAGTACAACAACAGCTTCAGTAGGTGCACCCCAAGAAAGTCATTGCCATCAAGGCAGAAGTTGAAAAACTTCTCCATGCTAGTTTCATTTACCCAGTTCCTCTAACCGATTGGGTATCGAATATTGTTCCTGTAATGAAAAAGAAAGGAATTATTAGTGTTCGTCGATTATAGGGATGGAAATCAAGCTTGTCCAAAAGACAACTACCCTACACCCTTCATTGACCAGATAATTGATGAATGCGCTAGATGTGTAATCTTTTCATTTATGGATGGATTTTCCGGGTATAATCAAATAAATATCCGCCCACAGGACCAGTCAAAGACTGCATTTATTTGTTCGTGGGGTACATTCGCATACCGCAAGCTACCTTTTGGTTTAAAAAATGCAGGGGAAACCTTTCAGAGGGCCATGAATTATGCCTTCCATGACAACAAAAACATCCTTCAACCATATCTCGATGATCTTCCAACTCATTCGCGAAAGTGGACCGATCATCTGCAGCATTTGAGAATGATATTTCTACGTTGCCGACACTACAAGATACGACTCAATCCACACAAATGTGTGTTTTGTGTCGATTCTAGTCGTTTACTAAGCTTTTTAGTCTCAAAGGACAGGATTCATCTCGACCCGTGTAAGTTTCAGGCAATCATTGATTTGCCTCCACCTTAAAATTTGCTTCAAATTCAGAAACTCCAAGAGAAAGCAAACTTTCTGAGGAGGTTCATTCCAAATTACGCCGAACTTGCTAAAGGTTATACGTGTCTATTGAAAAAAGAAGTACCCTTCATCTGGGATCAAGTTGCGCAAGCTTCCTTTGATGCTGTAAAGGAATCCCTAATTAAGGCATCATTAATGTATGCTCTTGATTATCAAAAAGACTTTAACCTGTATCTAACTACAGCAAAAATGACCATAGCAATGGTTTTAGTTCAAGAAGAAAACGGAATTGAACATCCTATCTATTATTTAAGTCAAAACTTAAATGATACAGAAACCAAGTACTCCTATGTTGAAAAGTTGGCTCTCGCAGCTGTTCAAGCGATACAGAGATTTCGACACTATGTCCTCTTTCGAAAAACTACCATTTTGTCAGATTGCAACCCCATGACTTATATCTTGTTGCCACAGTTACTAGGGGGAAAATATTCCAAATGGATAGCAATTTGGCAAGAGTTTGATCTGGGATTCGTAAAATCCAAATCAAAGAAAGCCCTGGTTTTCGCGGAGTTACTATGCAATCTCCCATCGTCGTCCAACGATTCAACATCCAAAGCAACAATCGTGGATGAATCTTTGTTTTTGATATCTTCAAGCGATCCATGGTATGGAGATATAATCATCTATCTCCAGACCCAAACATATAGGTCTAATACCTCCCGCTCAAAGCAACAACATACTCGATACCAAGCAAGAGACTACATGATCATCGGTGATACGCTTTACCGTCGCGGTATCGATACAGTTTTGCGGAGGTGCCTCACCCATGCGGAGGCCGAAAAAGTCCTAAATGATTGTCATTTAGGCACATGTGGGGGGCATCAATCTGGTTACGCTACGGCACAAATATTTTATGAGCAGGATACTTCTGGCCAACAATGTTCAAGGATTGTATAACCGCAGTCAGAAGTTGCCATGCTTGTCAAATCTTCGATTGCAAAACTAGAATACCACCCGCACCTCTAAAGCCAGTAGTTGCTGTTGGGCCATTCGCTAAATGGGGCATAGGTTTCATGACATGTAACCCCACCTTGGTCGAGGGGCATGGGTATATCATAGTTGCAATTGACTATTTTACGAAATGGGCCGAGGCAATGCCTACATTAAACAACAGTGGCAAAACGGCTGCTCTTTTCTTTTTCAATCATGTAGTCTCTAGATTCAATGTTCCACAAGCTATAGTCACAGATCATGGATCGCATTTCCACAATCACATGATGGTAGAGTTAGCTGCCAAATTAGGATTGTCCCACGATAGCTCTACTCCATATTATCCGCAAGCTAACGGGCAAATTGAGGCAATCAACAAAGTCCTGAAGTGCATGCTGCAAAGGATGATTGGGGTCCATAAACGGAGTTGGAACCTAATCTTGTACTTAGCCTTATGGGCATACTGGACATTGGTGAGAAATGTGACCAGGTTTACACCCTTTCAGCTGGTGTATGGCCTGGAAGAAATCTTACCAGTTCAGTGTGAAATCTCGTCCCTCAAACTCGCAGTCGATCTTCTCCCTGGAACTTTAGAAGAGGAGGCTCGTTTCTTGGAATTAATCTAAATGGATGAAACCCATTGTGATGTCGCCTTGGCTAACGAAGCCCATAAGAAATGAGTCAAGGCGCAGTTTGACAAGAATGTCAAACCCCGTGTCTTCTCAGAAGGTAACCTGGTCTTACTTTACGACCAAGAGCCCGATAAGTTGGGAGCAAGTAAGTTCCAGTCTCTGTGGATGGGCCCCTATATTGTTAAGTGTGTATTAGCAAAAGGAGCCTATGAGTTAGTGGATTATGATGGGATCCCACTGGCGCAACCCCAAAACAGGTTGTACCTTAAGCGTTACTATGCTTGACTCAGTTTAGTAACCTCTGTGCTTTTATTACATTTTTGTTTTCGCTAAGAGTAATCGTTTTGGTTAGGTAATCCACTTTTTCATTTGTTGCAGATGTCGAACCTATTGGAATCATTTGTTGGTTATGCCAACAGAGCGATTCATAGTTTGCGGAACCTATCTTCTACGGCCCAGGCCATCTTTGATCCAAGCGGCGAGTTAGTGAGTTTCATAGGGGTATGTATTGGCCGATCAACAAACAACATCACTGAATACAGTGTGTTGATAGAGCTCCTCTTTGATGCCATCGTGCATGGCATACGCTGACTTTTCATCAGGCTAGACTCATAACTCATCATTCTATAGCTCACCGGCATATATTCCGTACAGAATCCATCTATCTATCGCATGTTCCTAAGAGTCAAGATTTTGGAAAGACAGTTCGATTCTATCCAATATCAACATATTTCCATAAAATTAAACACATTAATAGATTCATTGGCAAATTATGTGTTAGATAGACATTTGCGATAAATTTATTTGCACATTTGAAATGTTGAACAATGGTTTATAATTATTTTTCCACAACTATGGGAAGTACTTATTGATACTTTTCACATATTGATACTTTTCGTATTTCATTGTACATTTGTTCACACATTAAAAAGTATGAACACTTCGTCATCTAAGATTCGTCCTCAATTACTATATCAGTCCTCTGCACTGAACTTTGGTCTTATTACGAAGACATCAATCAGTGATACACGTAACCCCAAAATTATGATGTAAAAAACATAGAAATTCTTGCAAACATTCACCTCTTTCCTGGTTTGTTAAATGATGGATTGGAAATGTTCCTTGGGCGGGTGATAAACTTTGATGTCTCAGTTTTTTTTTATATATTCTAATATGAAAATAGATTCAGCATAGATTCAACTTTTTGTTTTTCTGATTGGAATTGGAATTTGGCACTCAGATTATATATTTTTGAAATTTTTAATACAAAAATAAATTGAATATTCTAAATTGTATTTTTAAATATAAAAATTATTCTTAATACTTTTAAATATAGACATGTTGAAATATGAGTATGTGGAAAATAGTCAAACCTATTTTTTCTTTTTTTTTTCCAAATAAAAACTACACCGCACTTCAATTACTTGGTGTTCACTTTTTCTTTTCACCACCCTTACAACTTTGATATTGGAAATCATAGCTGGCCACACTTAATTTTAATCACCTTTATGAGAACTTTGTTAGTGAAATTGTGAAAATAGTATTTGACTTAAACTAGAAAACTAAACTAAATTTTACTTATTAAATTGTTGTGCCCATAATTACTTATTTATATTGCATTTTTTTATAAATATTATTTGTTATATTATCATGTATATATTGATATCTAAATTTTCTCAGTAAGTATTATAAATAAAAAGAATGAAATGATATGCAAATTTATTTTGTTTAAGCTTTCTAAGGACGAAGAGGAGGACAAGGAGGAGGTGGAGGCGGAGGAGGAGGAGGTAGCGGAGGAGGTGGTGGTGAAGGCTGAGGAGAGGAGGAGAAGGCATAGGAGAGGAGGAGGAAGAGGTAGAGGTGAAGGTGGAGAAGGCAAAGGATAGGAGGAGGAGGAGGCAAAGAAGGTGGATGAGGTGGAGGTGAAGGCAGAGGTGGAGGAGGAGGTCGAGGAGTTCGAGGAGGTGGAGGTGGTGGTGGAGGTGAGGGAGAAGGAGGTGGGGGAGGAGGAGGAGGAGATGGAAGTAGAGGAGGAGGAGGAGGAGGAGGTGACGAGAAGGAGATGCGAGTGAATGTGGAGGCAGTAGTGAGGGAGGAGGCAGGGCAAGAGGAGGAGGATGCAATGGAGGAGGAGGTGGAGGGGATGGGGCAACAAGGAGGGGGGTGGTGACAATGGCAGAGGAGGTGGGGGAGGCAAAGGAGGTGGATGAGGAGGAGGAGAAGGATGAGGAGGCAAAGGCGAAGGTGGCGACATTGGCGGTGGGGGTGGTGGTTGTGGGGGATGAAGAGGAGGAGCATATGGTGGTGATGGTGGTGGTGGAGGTGGAGGAGGAGGAGGAGGGGGTGAAGGCAGTTGAGGAGGAGGTGGAGGAGGTGGTGGCGACAGAGGAAGAGGAGGAGGAGGAGGTGGTGTTGTTGGTGGAGGTTGAGGTGGTGGATGAGAAGGTGGAGATGGTGGTGGTGCAAGAGGAGGTGGAGGTGTAGGATGAGGAGTAGGAGGAGATAGAGGTTGAGGTTGTGGAGGAGGAGGAGAAGGGGGAGGAGAAGGGGGTGGTGGAGGAGGAGGAGGTATACATGGATATGGATTAGGAGGAGGAGTAGGAAGTGGAGGAGGAGGAGGACGTAGTGGACGAGGAGGAGGAGGTGGAGGTGGATGTGGTGGTGGAGGTGGAGGTGGTGGAGGTGGAGGTAGTGGTGGAGTAGGAGGTGGTGGAGAGATAGGTGGATGTGGAGTAGGAGGTGGTCGTGTTATAGGTGGATGTAGAGGAGGAGGAGGATGAGGAGGAGGCAGAGGTGGAAGTAGTAGTGGAGGAAGAGTGAAGGTGGAGGTTGAGGTGGGGGAGGAGGTGAAGGTTTAGGTGGAGGAGGAGGAAAAGGAGGAGGATGTGGAGGTGGTGGAGGAGGTGGAGGTGTAGGAGGAGAAGGAGGAGGAAAAGGGGTTGGAGGAGGTGGAGGTGGAGTTGTAGGTGGTTGTGAATAAGGAGGCAGAAGAGGACGAGGAGGAGGAGGGAGAGGCAGAGCAAAGGTGGAGGAGGAAGAGGAGGAGGTGGTGGAGGTGGTTGTGGGTGAGGAGCTGGAGGAGGAGGAGCACGAGGAGGAGGAAAAGGCAGAGGAGGTGGAGGAGGAGGTCGAAGAAGAGGAGGAGGTAG
>APFE031480296.1:0-14421 GCA_000404065.3 Pinus taeda | reverse complement strand
ATGAGCATGAAGCATTCAATCTGATCAAACAAGCTATCATTAATGCTCCGTCTTTAGCAACCCCAAAATTTTCAGAATATTTTATCTTATACACATTCGCCTCAGAGAAATCATATGCCGCGATTCTAACTCAAGCGAATCAAGAGAAAGCGGAAGCTCCAATCGCATCTTTTAGCTCTAATTTACAAGGTGCTGAACTTAATTATTCAGACATGGAGAAACAGGCATACACAGTTTTCAAAGCGATCAAGTATTTTAGACCTTTCTTACTTAAAACCCATACCAAGTTCATAGCACCGTTTCCAGCGGTAAGAAATCTTTTAATATAGAAATATGTGGGTGAAAAAAGAGCAAATTAGATCACTGCTTTACAAGAATACAACCTTGAAATCAAACCAACAAGCATTGTGAGAGGTCAAGGCTTCTGCAAAATGTTGGCTGGAGCATCGCAGATTCCTGAAAGCCCATCTGAGGAAGTACAAATGTATGAGGTAAGCCTAAACGATATAGAATCATTATACGCTGACACCATTTATTATCTCAAAAACGGGTATGCTCCAGCACACCTGGATCACACCAAGAAAAGAGCCCTGAGATTAAAAGCTAAATAATATCAGCTCATAACTGATGTTCTGTTTAAAAGGAATTATGATTCTGTGCTTCTTAGGTGTCTTGAGAAAACTGAAGCCGAAAACGTTTTGCAGGAACTCCATGGTGGGCCTGCAGGCGGACACTATGTTGGAGATGCTACCGCACATAAGATCTTATGTGTGGGGTATTATTGGCCCACACTGTTCAAAGACTCACACAGTTACGTGAGGAAATGCAAAATCTACCAAACTACTGCAGGGAGACAAAGGAAACCGTCCATGCCACTACAGCCGGTAAACATTGAGCAACCATTCAGTCAATGGAGCTTGGACATAATAGGTGAGATCGTTCCTCACTCTTCTAAGCAGCATAGGTACATCCCTACGACAATTGATTATTTTACTAAATGGGTAGAAGCAATTCCTCTCAAGACAGCTAATTCTGAAAACATCATTGAATTCATAGATCAATTTATAATCACTAGGTTTGGATTACCGACGGCTTTGATGTTTGATAATGCCTCGTACTTTTCTGAGAATGCAATGACTGAGTTTGCACTTAAAAGAGGGTTCAAACTGAAATATTTGGCCAACTACTATCCGCAAGGAAATGGATTAGCTGAGTCAACAAATAAAAACCTAATCAGGATTATTGAAAGAACAGTTGACCAGAACCAAAAGAATTGGCACAAAACTTTGGTAAATGCTTTATGGGCAGATAGAATAACGAAGAAAGCTTCAATCGGCACTTCTCCCTTTAACTTACTTTATGGGAAGGAAGTGGTTCTTCCAACTCACTTAGTGATCCCCTCCTTGTCTTTAGTACAATACATTGATGAAGTATCTACTTCCTCCTTACAATTAAGACAAATGGAAATAATTAAATTAGAAGAACTACGAGAACAAGCTAAGAAAACCCATGCTCATCACCAAGCACTAATAAAATCCTCTTTTGATTCAAGCATAATGACCAGAAAGAATTTTCAGATGGGAGATCTAGTTTTGAAATGGGATAAGGCTCATGAAGAAAAGGGCAAACATACAAAATTTCAAAAAATGTGGCTTGGTCCTTTTCAGATTGTAGAAGTCATAGGCCCATCAACGTTTGTGTTGCAGGATTTAGCAGGTAGAAAGGATTCTTTGCCTGTTAATGACAGATCCTTAAAATATATTTTCCATAGAAGATTACTCTTCTATTTTTTGTAGGATAGTTTTTGTTTTTTCTTATAAATAAAACCAGTTGTGGATGATTACTACAGGGGTTCACGCAAAAAGACACCAATTCTATATCAGATTTTGATTTTTGCTTGTACAAATAGTAAATTTTTTTGAAAAATCTAATCTTTATTATTGACGGATAGAAGTTAACTTTAGCCTAGATATGATACTAGTTTCAACTTCAAAGAATTTGATGAAAGCAACCTTTGGTAGAAAATTGTTTTATATCAGCACAATGAAAGGTACCAATAATGAAATAAATATTCTCTGTAAAACTGCTGTTTTCAAACTTTATTATTGTCGTCCAGAGCTTTCTTAAGGAGAAACAATGGTTTCCTCCCTGCTAAAGAAAATCGCAGCATTCAGAGGAACAATCCGAGAAAAAACTATATCTCAAAGAATAAGAGGTCTCATCACGAGCCAGCTTATCATGATCACAGATATTATAACTTGCTGACTTTGCCAATATTGTCCACCAAAACAGGGCAACGACTCAAGATTGTTGCAATCAAAAGACAAGGGGTCTCATCACGAGCCAGCTTGTTCAGCAAAAGTGTAAATCAAGTGAATGACTGTGTCATAATTTGGCCACCAAACCAAGACATTGTTCTTTAGAGAATAAAAAAGGAAAAAGTGTCAAAATGGGTTTTTCTCTGAAAGGCTGTAAATAACCTTAAGCAAGATAAAGGATCATTGCTGGGTAACAGGTAACCCTGTCGAGGCTATGGACGCCTGCTAGCAGCAGAGGCTCTACCTACGACAAATGAGCATATTTTAAAACTCCAGCACACAGAGAAGACCTTATTTTTTCTTTAAAAGACCAAGTAGTGGCTGATGTAAATGCAAGGACTAAGCTTGAGGAAGCAAACGATTGGAATAGAAAAAGGTTGGAACAAAATATCATTGATAGGGTAAGGCATAACCTACCCTATCTGTCCATAACAAAATTTAGGCTTATGAAAATTTTTCTGCTTCGGAAGTTAAAATTCAATAGAAAAGCAGAGATAACTGGTTCTTCCCAGTGAATCTCCATTGTTGTGGCCACCAACAACCCCCCTCTTTGTTTGATATTAGAAATAACACCAAGCAAATGGGGACCGTTAATAGAAAATCCAAATAAACATTTTATGAAAATTTTTGTATTTGACTCCTTCAAACTTTATCGCATCACGAAAAAAGTATGAAACGTTTTCTTATGAGCATAATAAACTGCGAAGGAGCGACGCGAAATTCATCGCATCGCATTCATTATGAACCACTCTTAAATGAAAAAACTTAAGAAATCTCCGACGGCCGATATGCGACGTCGCATATCGCAACATCGTGTAAGTAGCAGACAATGACTGAATGACTAAATGCTGCGATCTACGATTCTGCGATGCTGTGATAAACGCGATTCGCGATCATGATTTTCTGCGATGACACAACTTGACAATGCAATCTGCGATGCTACGATATGAAGTCACAGAAATCGCCCATTGCGAATTTTCTTCGGCGCAGTATTCAATGGAAAGCTATCCGTTAACCAAAATTGGGCGCACGTCTTAAAATAAATTAATGATTGTACACCAAAGTATTCAGGAAGGACAATCTCGTCTTTTTCGAAGAGTCAGTTCGCTATGGATGTCATGATTATGCATTCATAAGAGCTTAAAGCTTTCATGTCAATCTTTATTATCATTACTCTTTTCCTTTTCGTACACTGTAAGACAGGAAATAACATGAAGCAATGTGCAGGAAACATCTAAGGAAAAAGGGAAAGCGTCAATGCTCGGAGAACAGAGAAGAGATCCCTTCAGAAATGGATGCCGCATGCGAGAGGACCACAAATTCCAGAGTATCACTCAATAGATGCTGAGGTCAATAGGCCACCTAAAGCTCAGATTCAAAGGCGCACAAAAGCAGCATGTTTACAAAAAACCCTGAAGCTTACACACCAGAAAAGCCCGGAATAAAGAACGAAGGCAGTTTTCAATGCAGAAAATTATTCAGAGAGTAAAGTCCCTAACTTTTTCAGTCATTCGCAAGGCCGGAAACCGAAATAGAAAAAGCAGAATCAGTTTGAGAGAAAGTTGGGTCATTACCAAGTATACATGCAGTGAATACACCCAGCTATAGGAAGATTCTCGAAAGTATCTTCTAGTTTACCAGAAAGTGGTGCCAGCGCTTGTTATTTCTATTTTCATAGCTCAAACGAGAGTGGAAGGCGACCAACCGACTCTTCCTAGGCGAATATTGCATGCTTACAGCACTAAGGAGCAAATATAGAAATAGTTTAGAATTAGATTCAATTTTTAGAAATAGTTTTTCTTTATCAGAAGGGCGGTCATTTAAAACCGTATCCTAAATTTATGTAATTAAGTTAATTAGCTAGCAGTATTTAAACCCTTCTCAAGCATTTAAAGAAGGGTCCAGAGATTTGTCAAAAACTTGTCCTTGGAACATGCACTTTTGCACCCTCAGAGGAGGTTTTGATGAATGGATGGATCAAGATTTATTAATGTTTGCATTTGATGTCTGCTACTGATGTTTCACTTTTGTACTCTTAGTAGATGTTAGAACAAGTAGAGATAAATCGTTTTTGCTTGAAGTTTATAAGTAGGATTAGTCATAAATGGTACTTTTATCTCTTGGCCATTCTGCTAATATCTTTAAGTGATATACAGTTTTCAGTTGTTTATATGTTATTACATGAATGTATGAGTTACCATTTGGCAACTTTCTGTATGGTGGATGTCATTTGTTTATGTCTGATATATGAATAACTTATTATGCGATATGTTTTTCACAACTGTTTTGCCTAACTTCTTATGCAAAGTGGTTTATCTTAATTGATTTCTATTCTTATGATAGCTGAATGATCTTTATTACCAGTTGTTGTTTGAAATCTCTCTAGATCGCATAATAGAAGATATACACCCCGAGCTAGTGTAGATTAGATGTGTTGTTTCTCATTAGATTACAATAACATAGAGTTAGTTTAAGAATCTAAATTAAATTATCTTTAAAGTACTCTTAGATCAGCTTCATCCAACTCTACACACACACACACCATCAGATTGGGAAACTGGTCCCATTATCCCCAGTCGGACCTGCTATACCAAACGGATAAGGAGCTGCCAACCAAGGTCCGGACCGGGTGGGTATCCCCCTTGTTGTCGACCCGATTTTCGGGGCTTCAACAGGTGGTTAGCATATCATAAATGCTCACAGAATCTAGGGTAAATTCCATTTTCCTTCTGGTTCCAGTGTGTGTCATCTCATACACTTAAAGAAGATTCACAAAAAACCTTGGAATATGCAAGACATTCTCAAAGCTTCCATCTTCAAATTGCTCTTTTCCTTTTCAAGTCGTTTCAACTGTAGAATTTTCCCCCATGAGAATAGGAGGTCTTGAATATGCATTTAGAGAAGAAAAGGATTCCTTTGAAGAAGCCATATGATGTAAATATCCTGAATCAATGATCCATTCCTGTGGTGTAGACTCACAAGAAATCAAAGCATGACCATTACCCCTTTTTTTTTTATAGTTTTTCCTCCGTCTTCTTCTTAGCACTTTCTGGAAAGTGATGACCAAGATTATTTTGCTTAAGAGTCTTTTCCATAAAATCAATAGTATTTTTCATGCAAGAGGATTCATGATGATAGCATTTGTTATAATAAGGACACTTGTAGTTTCCTTTCTGTCCATTGCTACCCTTGGAGTTGGAAGAGTCATATGGAGGTTTTGGATTTCTACCCTTTCTTAGATCTGGATCTCTTGCGTTTCCTTTTCCTTTGGATTTTTGATTTCGTTTCAAGTAGGGCTTTTCTTTTTCATGCATGGAAAGTGCATGTTCATTTGAAGACTTTAATGAACATATCTTGATGGGCTCATCCTGCTCATGAATGAGAGACTCAATAAATGCATTAAGTTTGGGAATTTTCCATTTATCTCCAGTTGCAAGTCTAATTGTATGAAATGTAGAAACAAAAATGACATATTCAGGACATAATTTAGACAAAATAGAAAGGATCCATTGACCTTCCTCTTTTGATTTATCGATCCCGAAATCTTGTAATTTTAGAAGCAATGATTTGAATTTCGTAAACAAACCCTGAATGTTCTCAAGTTGTTTGGATCTGAGGAACTTAGCTCATTTTCAAGAATATGAGCTCACATATCATCATGCGTTCCAAACAAGTTCTCCAAGGTTGTTGAAACTTTATTTGGAATGATGCATGTGTCCACATGGAAACACAATATTGGAGATATGGTCAAAAATAGAAGACCAAAATCCTTGTCCATCTTCTTGAAGTATTTGGATCTTTCAATGGCGGAATTAGGTTCAACTTTCATAGTCATTACTATCAGATACAAGCCTTTACCTCTCAGTTGAAGAAAAATCTATGGCTTCCATTGTAATTAGTTATACAGAGCGAGAATAGCTGAAGATGTGAACTCCATTCTTTCACCTTGTAACTGTAGGAACAATTGCGACAATTCTCCAATATTTTGATCTACAAATTAAATCTCTAAACAATTTCCAATTCTTGATCTTCAAGCTTGCAAAATATTGTTCATGCACCTTCTGCAAAACCCTGTAGCTTTCATACCATGTAAACGTTTTATAGCACAAATGCAGATCTAATTGAAGAATAATGGCAAAAATGTGCAAGAATTGAAATGAAAATTAAAATTGAGAACGAATTTGGTTACTACTCAATATTTGTTTGAGAATCAATACATAAAGCAACTATTGAGCTTAGTTCTACATGCAATAACTAAGGATAATTAAAGTTAATTGAAGCTAGGTGTGCTTTATGTTTTGTTAATGTGCACATGCACTACATCCAAACACTAGAGTTAACTAATTAAAGCCAAGTGCACACCATATATAAGTAAGCACTCAAGTTAACTAACTAAATTCAAGTGCACACCACATGTAAGCACTCAAGTTAACTAACTAAATCCAAGTGCACATCACATGCAAGAAGTAGAGTTGAACTGAAGCTAATTAAGGTTAACAAGGTGCGTGTACACCAACACCCTCCCTTAAGCATAAATTAGGTGAGTGTGATGCAAAATGCATGGGTCCGGTCAACGAAGCCATTTTAGGTACCCATGTACAATGAAAACAAGTAAAACCCAATAAGATTTTATTTCAGGTCCTTATCATTGACTACAAACTCACGTATATGAGTGCAACAACAAAAACTATCTTAGTTTGTAGGTTTCTGTGGAGTGGCTTTTGAGAAGTTGAATTCGGATGATCCATAGTGTTTTCCATTCTTTTGTCGACGTTTCGAGCCTATACCAAGACTCATCATCAGGACTTGCTTGTACAGAGAAGGGAAAAGCGAGAGTCGGGGGGGGGGGGGGGGGGGGCGTCACAGCCCTCCCCCTCTCGCCACAAACCGGAACATGAGGTCATTTTCGGGTTGATTGATCCGGAGCTACTCAACTCAGGGAAGCAGCAACAAGGCAGTAACAGTAATCAGCCAGAAGAACAAGATTCGCGAGAGGACAGCTCGAAGGTTACCTCCTCCACCTGCCGACCGGTAGCCAAGGAAACGCTGAGAATAGAACTGCCTGGAGACGTTATCGATAGCCGAATAGAGTTTATGAAGGACCATGCAATCATTGGAAAGTTCATAGGGTTTTGGCCAACCGAACGTGCCCTAAATGGTTGGATCGCAGCTAAATGGAAGCTAAAGGGAGATGTCACTCTTCAGCTAGGGGCGAAGGGCTTCTTCACCACCATCTTCTACTGTTTGGAAGATAAATATAGGATCTTGGGAGGAGGGCCGTACTTCTTCAACTCGGCAGGTCTCTACCTCAGGGATTGGAAGCCCAGATTCAACCCTGACAAAGAAGATCTTACATGGGCACCCGTCTGGATCAGACTTTACTCACTCCTGGATGATCACTGGGAAGAAAAATGTCTAATGAACATAGGAAATGGTGTGGGACGATACATCAGGGCAGAAGAGGAAACCAAAAACCATAAGTTCATTTCATATGCTCGAATATGTGTTTTCATTAGACTGAATGAGGCTCTTCCTGAGTCAGTTACCCTTGCCCATCGAGATGAGGAGTGGATCCAGCCTCTCGATTATGAGCATGTGCCCTTCAGGTGCAGGAGATGCCATGCACTAGGGCATTTGTTCCGGGACTGCCCCCTCAATGTCAAATCTTGCGCTTCTGATTCCACTGAAACCCCATCTCAAGACGGCTTCACCAAAGTTACGAACAGAAAGCGCATGCATAAAAAGCCTCAGAATGGACCAAAGCCCCAGCCTTCCAAGCCCCAAAATCCTGCATACAAGAATAGCTTTGAGGCCCTGGGCAATCTCTCAGATGATCAGCCCCTTAATACTGACAGTACTTCTGCCCGCCCTTCCTCTTCCACCCCCCGCCCCCCCATTCAACCACCCTCCCAAGTCCAAATTTCCCATCATCATCCCAACAATCCTAAGCAGGCATCAGGAAAACTCAGAGGAGTATCTCAGGGAAATGGAGGTAGATGGGAAATTGAACGCCCCACAGAATTTAGAAACTCCTCAGGAGGATACCAATCAGGTGCAAAATATGGAGGAAGAACCAGAGAGCATAGATCTAAATGGTTTGGATATCATAGAACTGGAGCTATGCTGCCAGAAGAAGGCATATGAAAAAATCTCCGAGTCGGATATAGATAAGCTGGAAGTGGTCATTTCCAGAGCGTTCCATCAACGCCAGCTGGGCATTCAATCGGGTAGCACCTGGGATGGCAATCCATGTCCAAAGGACACCAAAAAAGAGGAAGGAAGACAGATCTCCAGAGAACAATAGAGATCGGAAAAATCCTGGTAGATTCGGGTAGATACGCGAAGCTGACGAAGTACTACAGCCCTACCCAAAATAGTTAAATCATGAAGCTCGTGTCATGGAATGTAAGAGGGCTCAACAGCCCAGGAAAATCCAAAATGTTAAAAAACATGATCAAGATGGAAAAACCACAGATGTGTTTCCTCCAAGAAACGAAATGCAACAGCGCCACGCTGGGTTGCATTCTCTCAAAAGCCTGGCCAGGATGTAGATCAGTGGCTGTGGATGCCACGGGAGCCTCTGGGGGGCTTGCCATAGCATGGAACTCCCAAGCTATATCGCTCACTGACTTCCATGCCTCTCATCATCTTATCCAAGCAGCCTTCCACATTCTCGGCACCAACATTCATGGGAACCTATCCAACGTCTATTTCCCGCAGGACGCTGGGAGTAAAAAAGCGCTCCTCGATACCATCGAAGCGCTAAGAAGAAGCAGTCAACATCCACTCTGGATCGCTGCAGGGGACTTCAACATGATTACCAAAATAGAGGAAAAGATAGGAGGCAGAACCAGACTGGAACCTGAAGTAGATCACTTCAAGGACTTCATCCAAAATGCCTCTCTCATAGACATGCCATTCTGCAATGGCACCTTCACCTGGAGCAATCGCAGAGGAGGCAAATTCCAGATTGCCTCTAAGCTAGATCGCTTCCTGGTTTCGGATAACGAGGTACATCTTGGAGGTGATCTTACTACAGAAATTTTGGCTCACTCAGGGTCGGACCACTGGCCAATAGCTCTGCACTGGCAGCAACCATGAGATAAAACCAAAAGGCCCTTCAGATTTGATGGATTTTGGCTAACGCATCCAGCATTCAAGGACATCGTCAGAACTACCTGGGTCTCCTTTATCCCACCAGAAGGCTCAAAGATGTTCCAGCTACAGCAAAAACTACGCTTTCTAAAGAGCCACCTAAAACGTTGGAATCGAGAGACCTTCGGCAATATCTTTGAGGCGCAACAGGAGCTCAATAAGGAGCTGAAGGATCTCCATCAGGAAATAATAAATGCAGGACATACAGAAGCCACCTTAGACAGAGAGTGACACATAAACAACCAACTGGAGGAAAGAAGGAAGCAAGAGGAAATTTACTGGAGGCAAAAATCTAGGATACGATGGTTAAAAGAAGGTGAGCGTAACACCAAATTCTTCCACCGAACTACAGTGTAGAGGAGGATGCACAACAAGATTCCCTTTATCCATAACCAAGAAGGGGTAAAAGTTGAGGAGCATGAGAAAATAGAAGAAGTCCTTCTCAATCACTTTCAGCAGGTACACCAAGAGCAAGCGGTGGATAGGCAAAGGGTGATTGGAAGAATCACCAGCAACATCCCCAAGCTTGTCACAGAGGAGCACAACAAGTTACTCATGAGCCCAATTCAAGCCCAGGAGGTAGATGAGGCGATGGCGCAGCTCAAGGAAGGTAAGGCCCCTGGACCAGATGGTTTCACTACCACATTTTTTCATGCTTTCTGGGACTTGATTAAAGATGAGGTTTGGCAAGTTGTTGAGGAGTCCAGGGCATTACGCTGGCTGCTCCCATCCCTTAACTCCACTTTCATCACCCTCATCCCCAAAGAGGAGAACTCCCTAACACCTGAGAAATTCAGACCCATAGCCCTCTGCAACGTCCTCTATAAAGTCATCTCCAAAGTTATTGCTAACAGATTAAAACCCCTTCTACCCATGCTCATCTCCCCGGAGCAATCGGGCTATGTCGAGGGAAGACAGATTATGGATGGCATCATTCTCACTCATGAAATCATCCATTCTCTCAAACTATCCAAGCAAGCTGGAATGTGACTCAAACTCGACCTCTCCAAAGCTTTCGACAAGCTCAGCTGGTCTTACATTCAACATATGTTGAAAGCTTTTGGCTTCTGCCACACCTGGGTTCGCTGGATCATGAGTCTTACCTCCTCCTCTCATTTTTCCCTTCTTGTCAATGGTCTTCCCTCCCACCCCTTCAAACCCTCCAGAGGCATTAGACAAGGGGATCCCCTCTCCCCCTTCCTTTTTGTTATTATGGCTGAAGGTCTTGGCAGACACATCAAGCAGGCTCTCCATTCTAATCATCTTAAAGGGATCTCCATCCACAACTCCCCAGCCTCCTCCCATCAACAATTTGTCGATGACACCATGCTCTACGGTTACCCCTCAGCTCAGGAAGCCTCTCAGCCGAAATCCCTGCTCAACGACTTCTCAAAAGCCTCTGGCACTCATGTCAATAGCTCCAAATCTCAAATTTTTTTCTTCCACACCCCCCTGCCTGTTAAATCCGCCATTACCCAAATCCTAGGCTTTCAAGCTGCCTCCCTCCCCTCCACCTACCTTGGTGCTCCCCTTACAGCCTCGGCCATTAAGCAGCCTGCCTGGCGTGCTCTTCTGGAGAAGCTTGACTCTAAACTCAACTTATGGACTCACCGCTCCCTCAATCTAGCCAGTCGAGTTGTGCTTATTAAGTCCATTCTTCAAGCCATGCCTCTCTATCTTTTCTCTATCCTTGCTGCTCCAAAATGGGTTTTGAAAAGATTGAGAAACATTCAGAGGGATTTTCTATGGGGAAGCTCAGCCACTAATCGAAAATGGGCATTAGTGAAATGGGACACTGTGTGTAGGCCCAAAAACAAAGGAGGCATAGGGCTCAGAGATCCCGAGAGCAGCAATACCATCATGAATGCCAAAATCTGGTGGCAATGGTTAACTAATCCAGATAAGTTATGGGCCAACATTTGGATTGCCAAATACACCAACAATATGCCCCAAGCAGAGCTCATAAGATTCAAGCCTACAATCAATGGTTCACTTATCTGGAATGCAGCCAAGCAGCATCATCAGCTCATTCAGAAGCACAACTTCTGGGAAATACGAAATGGTCAAAGTGCCAGATTTTGGAAGGATGCATGGAACCAACAGCCCAACCTTTCAAATGTTCTTCCTCCAATGATCATTCCGAATAGACAGGAGCAGCAGCAGGCAACCATCCATCAATTTTGGGAACCGGACATGGTAAACGGATTCAGAAAATGGTGTCCGAGCAACCAAATAACCACAATCACAAGCATTCAGGAGACAGCAGCACTCGAAGACGAGTTAAAAAAGAGAAGCATCCGGTTTGTGAACAGCGAAGATATCCTCAGATGGGGTTACCTCCCCAAAGGATCATACTCCACATCTGAAGCCTACAATCTCATATGTGACTCCACCACCAGACCGGACCCTCTATGGGAGCGAATTTGGAGCTTTAAAGCTTGGCCCAAAATTTCGCATTTCATCTGGATGGTTGGACATAAAAAGATTCTCACCTGGGACAAGCTAAGGAGATGCAATTTCCATGGGCCCTCAATATGCCACAATTGCTTTAAAAATGAGGAAACCTTACAGCACCTTCTGGACACATGCCCAATCGCCAACAAGCTTTGGGATCAGGTTGGCTTTAGATGTCAAAGAAGATGCAGAGGACCTGATGGCATCATAGATACCATCCGTCAATGGCCAAAAAGCCCCTATGACTGTGCGATCCTTAACTATATGTGGAATATAATTCCTGGCACAGTAATATGGAACATATGGAAAGAAAGGAATAGGCGTATTTTCAAAAACCAAAGCTCGCCCATAGAGGAAATTTGGAGCAGACTGCATAGCAACCTCAAAGAAACCATTCTTCTGGAATCATGGACCAAGGAAGACCTCCCTACTAAGGACAACGAGAAAAACATCCTGGACAACTGGAAGCTAGAGCTGCCACAAGGGAATGCCACCCAGCGGACAACGAAAGGTAATGACAAGGAGGTCAGAAAATGGAATGCCCCACCTACCAACTCTTACAAGCTTAATTTTGACGGAGCATCCAAAGGCAACCCAGGTGTTATAGCTCCAAATCTCACCAGTATGGTTTGTGATGCTTCAGCCATGGCCTAGGGCAACCCCTCCTTCCAGACCTGGTCCTATATCTAAAAAACAGTGTTTTATTCCCTGTACGCGACATTGCCCTGAGTTAAACGCGTGTATACGCGGGTTCATACATACCTAACCCACGTATATGTATTAAAACACTTAAAAAATATAAAAACTCCGTATTTTCGGGCGGAGATCGCGGGTTTTACCTGCTGATCACCTGTTAGTGCCCGTGGCCTCAACTGTCTCCAACCAATTCCTAACTAAAAAACTACTTTGGAGTTGGTATAAAAAGACATCAAGGGGAAGGCCTATGGAGGAGAAATCATTGAGAAAAGTTATTATACTGATTTTTTATCCCCCCTGATCAGGTCTGAAGTCCCTTGTGCCTTCTGCACTTCCCCCATCTTGTATAGGAAACCCTTTGTTTCCTTTGTGTTTGGATGTTCATTCTTTCCCATCACATCTTGGAGAGAGTAATGGAAGGTGACTTACTGGTGGCTTGAGGCGGGACGGATCCAGAAGGAGGCTGAGCTTGGAGCCTGCAGAAGCATATTCAGGTGATATTGCTCTTTTCCATATTGTTTATTTATCTAATAAAGAAACACGTCTTGTTCCCGAAACGCTTCTTTCTTTGTGTTAATGATATTTATATGTGAAGTTCATACTTGAATAGATGTTTATAAGTTTGTAACTAACTCATCTTTCATATAACATAAAGATCATTTTTTATGTAAAATCTTGTCCATATACTGTTGTAGTTTGTGGAATTGTGGTTTTTACAGGACCAAGGAGCGAAAGGGACGTGAAGAAGGGTTTGCACCCTTGAGTAACTACCCAAACGTAGGACCTCAGGTATGCCCCTCTCACCCTAGAAGTAGTTATTTATAGCATAAACGGTTGTGTGTGTGTGTGTTTCTTAACTTAGATAATTTTCCGTCTGCTAAGGTTTCACCCAAGAACCTTAGGGGATAATTTCCCGCAACAGTGACCAAACCACTTTGAGGGGGTGTCGTAGGAATAGGAGAGCTCCCCTCTTGCTCTATGGGAATAGTAGAATTACTCTTGTTAGCGTTTGAGATTTCACCTAGGCTAAGATAGACAAACCTCAAAGCTACATCAAACCATTTCACCTCGTAGCTAGCCCTACGGGGTATGAGAAGGCTCTCTCTGGTCAAACTCGGTAGATCTTTCAATAGGATTGAGTTGACCAATTAGGAACAAGGATTTTAGGATAGTAAACTAATAAGGGGGGTTGATTTAAAGTTTTTGGTTTTTTTTTGGTGGCAATTGGAGGGAGTGCAATTCAGGGTGCAGGGATTGAGCTCAGTTTTTGTAGGTGGGTCTTTGGGGCAAGGTAGGAGTTTATGCTGATGCCTTTAGCTGAAAGAGATGATCAAGGAGAAGAAGAGAAGCTAAAGAGGGCAAAACAATGAATTCGATCTCTCTAGACAAGTGGAAAACATAAATTTAAACAAAATTGAAAGTGAGAGGCCATGGCATGAATTCAAACTTTATCACTTCTTTTGTTTAAATAGCAGCAAGAGATTAAGAAATGGAACACATAAACACACTTAAAATGACAAGTAGGAATCACACCATCAACATAATAATCTACAAGAATCCACAATGAAGTCTGCAAAACCTTGGCCTTCCTTTTCCTCAAATTGCAGAAATATAAGTCAAAAATACAATAGAGCTTCTCACTCTAGAGTCCAACCATGAAAATGAGAAAGAGAAGGCATAATATAGTAGGTCTAACTTATTTCCCCACCTCTAGGGGTCGATCTCAGCTTCCTAGGAGCTGTTGCAACTAATTCTAAATCAATCACTAAATAATAGGCCAGCTCAACAACTTGCCTCT
>APFE031480293.1:0-16046 GCA_000404065.3 Pinus taeda | reverse complement strand
ATCTATCTATCTCTTCCTCCGTCTCTCTATCTCTTGCTTGTTCCCTTTCTTCACCTCCCATCTATATCTCTATCTCTCTTTGCCTCTCCTTTATCTCTATATATCATACCCAAAACATACAAACTATTTCTCTATATTTATATATCGCTCCCTCCCTCTTCCTCTCCTTCTATTGTCCCCTTCACTCTCTCTCTCGCTTGTCTATCTCTCTTCCTTCCTGCTCTCCTCTCTCTCTCCCTCTCTCTCTCTCCATCTTTCTGTCTCTATGTATTTCTTCTTACCTGCCTCTCTCTTTTCCTCAAACTCCATCTCTCTCTCCCTCCCTCTCTCCTTCTCACTCTCACGTTCTCTCTCTCTTCCTTCTTCTTTCACCTCCTTCTATCTCTCTTGCCCCCCTCTCTCTTCACCCTCCAACCCTATCACTATCTCCCTCCCTCTCTCCTTCTCTCTCATTCTCTTCCCCTTCCTTCCATCTCTTGTTCTTTGTCTCTCTATCTCACCCCCAAAAATACACACTCTATCTCCATCTCTCTCTTGTCACTCCCTCTCTCTCTGTCTCTCCACTCTTCTCTCTCTATGTCTTTCTTCTTCATTTTATCTTCATATCTCCCATGTCACTCCCTCTATCTCTCCACCTCTATCACTTTATGTCTTTATTCTTCCCTCCATATATATATATATATATATAGAGAGAGAGAGAGAGAGAGAGAGAGAGAGAGTTAATATATCATGATAGTTTAATATATATTATAATATAACAAATTGAATATCATATTAATTTTTTTTTTTGTTGACCGGCGGAATTGGCAACAACAGTGGTATCGTACTCGCGTTATACGGGGTTGAATCCCATCGGCTGCCACTATAACCTCTAGGAGGAACCGCCTAGCCCGCAAGAATGACCCTCGGTTAAGAAGAGACTTGAACTCGTGACCTGCACAGTGGCACGAACGACTTAGTAGATCATCCGCTGGCCACGAGAGCAAACCTCTGCAGGCCGAATATCATATTAAATTTAATATTGTATTACTCCAAAGTTATCAAAATTTAATAATATTAATATAATATCTAACAATGTTTTTTATGGCACAATAACAAAAATTATAATAAAACTACATCAAATTAATATTTTCAAATATTAGAACTTTGATGTGGAAATATTTATGTCTTCAAAGACTTTAATATATCCATAAGATATGGTTTTTCCCTTTAAAGATTCATTTTACAAATATTTAATCAAAAGAAATATTAAAAGCTTTTGGAGCAGGATTTTTTATTCTTTATGTTGAATTAATTTTTTTCCGTTGATTTAAGAGATGGTATTAGCTTTAGTAAATCTTAAAGGTGTTTAATATTTTACCTAATTTAGAATTTTATTGTGATAATTTTTTTTTGTTAAAGGTAAATTTATGATCCATTCAAATTCACGTATATGATAAGGGAACTATTAAATGCATGAGATAATTTATCATCCATTCAAATTATATATAATAATACATAGTTATATTTTTAAAATTAATCTTAGTCCACTAATAAGGTTAAAAAGTTATATATAATTTAAGATTCAAGCTAATGTTTTGGCCGACATTAGTAAAAAGTATTTCTATTATTTTTTGAGAATGTGACATGCTTACACATAGCAGTCATAGTGGCAGTAGAATGTGCCTCTTGACGAAATAAATCTCATGATTATATGAAAAATAAATGATACAAAAAACTTTATGTATATTGAAAAATGGATATGTTAGGATAAATGGATTATAATGCCCTTCAATTCTCCCCTACAATAATTTAGTAAGAAACTTTCATCACAAAATAAAATGGACAAATATGATATTAGACAAAAATAACCATCCACAAATAGAGTTCTTATTATCTCTGCCTAACATAGAACATGCAATCATGAATAATCTTGTTATTTTAATTGTATTTTTTATTAATATAAAGTTGTGTGTGTTTCATTATTTTTTAACTCTAATTTAACTATATTTAAGCTAAGCGAGATTAGCTACTCTGTAGCCCTTGTTCAAATGTGCTAATTGCTTCATACCTTTCAAAGTTCAACAATTAAACTAAACGGAAATGAATGCTAGCTATGAGACCTTGTTATGTATAACATAGTTATATATGTACTTTAAGAAAATTTATAATATCCCCTTGCTAAAATTTATGGTTGGATCATACTAATAATTACTTAAGTTAGTACTAGGAAATGCCATGTTGACCTTGAAGTAACATATTTCCATTAAGATGTTCATTTAATGTTTCTTTGATCATTGTTTAGATTAAAAAAAATCCATTCAAAATGTAAACTTGATTAGGAGATGAGGAGATGCATAATGTAAATACACAAATTGATATTGGTCTTACTATCCTTGCAGATTGTCTTCTAAGAACTTTAAAATAAAAAGATGAGTAATGTAAAAACACAAATTGATATCAGTTTTACTATCCTTATAAATTGTCTTTTAAAAATTTTAAAAATTTGTCTATAATAAAAATCTCTACCCAAAATAATTACTACAACAATAATATGTGGTACCTACATTGAAAAAAATATATTCTTTATTTATTAAAACCAAACTTCATAAATCTCATCTTATTTAAACTTCATAATTCTAAATCTCATCAATTTCCCACCCTAAACTATGTTTGAAAAAGACAACTCTAAAAACTATTAACATACAATAATAAAATAATAAAACCAAATAAATAATAAAATCAAAACCAACTTCATTAAAAAAAACCATGAGATCATCCATCTCCATACAAAAATACCTTTTTTGTTATAAATATGCCATAGCTATTAATAAAAATGTGTGGCATAAAATTAACCATTTATTTGGAAGGAATTTGGAACCAAGCTGAATGCATCCCCATAACATGCAAAGGTGACCAAATGATAAAAGAACTTATTTTACCAATAAAATTAAAAAAAAAAAAATTATGATTTATATATATATATTTGTTAAGTTTGGTAAGACTTTCTTATTCACTTCACAATTGGGAGGGTAATATAAGATTTATTCACTTCACAACCAGAAAGACTAATACAAGATTTAAACCCAAAATCCATTCCAGAATCATCCCCAATTTAACTACCCAAAACAAACGTTAAAATATACATATTAAAAAATACCATCGATCCCGAATATTTCCTAGTTTATTGCTAATCCGTTTGATAATTTGGGACGTACAACAGTGCTTATCCGTTTAATGTTTCTTAATGTGAGTGATGACGTGTTCTGACAAAACAAAGGTTGACCCCGGAATACACCAAACTCTCATAACCTACTTTTCCTACGTGAAGCCCACCAAAAAGTCTGGTTTGACCTAGAAGACACCAAACACTCTCAACTACTCTTCTTTTGTAAAATCATGAGAGATGGACTCGACATATACGAGGAAGGAGGGAATTGTACAAATTAAAGCAACGAAAAAAAAGAGCTAACTGTAGCTGATAGAATCTTTACTACTTTTGGATGCCATCTTCACCAATTACCGCGTGCCTATCCGCTGGCCCTCATTGCCATGTTGTTTTATAGATGAGATGTGCCAGTGCCACCAGGAAGATTCAGATTTCAGTTTGGAAGGACCAAAATATCTACTTAATCTCTCACTCTCTGTTTTTTCTTTCTTACTTTGCACTTCTTAATCTGTCACTCTGTGTTTTCCTTGTTACTTTGCAGTTCTTAATCTATCACTCTGTCTTTTCCTTCTTAATTGCACTTGTCTTTAATGGCGGACCTGCAAACGCCCACCGTTACTTCAGCAGTTGATACCCCCTCCACCTCCAATACTTACCCAAACTACAACTTCGATGTCTTTATAAGTCATCGGGGTCCCGATGTTAAAAACTCCTTTGCTAGCCATCTCTACCGTGACCTTCATGCACATGGATTGCAACCTTTCCTCGACAGGGAAGAATTGCAGGCGGGCAAGAGCATAAATCCTCAAATTGAAGACGCCATCAGAAGCGCCTATGTCCAAATAATCATTTTCTCGCCTGGATATGCCGACTCAACTTGGTGTTTGAATGAGTTGCTTCTTATATGGGAAAAGTCCGAGGATATCATAATCCCTGTATTTTATAAAGTGAAGCCTTCTGAGCCTCGATGGGCCAAAGATGGAAGGTATGCTCAAGCCCTTGCTAAACATGAGCAGACAGGCAGATACGACCGCCAAACTCTTGCAAATTGGAGAAAGGCGCTCCACGACGTCTCAAACAGAGTCGGTTTCGAACTCGACGCCTATAATGGGTTGGAACTCTTAACTCTCCCTTCCGTGTTATTAATTCTAATTGGCATTGATATACACTTCACGTTTTGTATTAAATTTTACAATAAAGAGGCGGTTTTGTTTGGTTTGTTTTGTTTTGTTTGCCAATTTCCAGTGACGAGGTGAGGCTGTTGGAGAAAGTCGTGGAATGCGTGCTCAAAAACAGCAGAAACGGCGGAAAGACGGCCTTGTATGTGGCTGATCACCCAACTGGTCTACAATTAAAAGTAGAAGATTTTGAAAACAAGATGCTATTGCAGCAGCAGCCTCAGAAGAATGACAAGGCTCGGGTTCTGGGGATTGTTGGTTTGGGTGGAGTTGGCAAGACAACGCTTGCCAAAGAACTCTTCAACAGGAAGAGTTGCGATTTCAAGCAATCCTGCGTCTTATATGACGTCAGAGAGATTGCAGGTCGAGAATCTCTAAGTTTCTTGCAGAGCAAACTTCTTAAGGGTTTGACTGATAAAACTGAACAAATAGATAGCGTTGAAGAAGGTATACAAATACTCAAAAGGCACCTTTCATCTTCGCGTGCTCTGATAGTTATAGACGATGTAGATCATGTAGATCAGTTGCATGCACTTTTGCCAATAAAGGACTCCTTGCATTCCGATAGCTTGATTTTGATTACATCTCGCTCCAAGGATGTTCTCACACATTCAGGAATACAGGAGTCATCAATATATCAGTTAACAGGTCTCGATGAACAACACTCCAGACAGCTCTTTTGTTCGCATGCCTTCTTTCAGCCTTATCCAGCACAAGGTTTTGAATGTCTAGTAGATGAGTTTTGCAAGGCCTGCGATGGATTGCCTTTGTCTTTGAGAGTGCTTGGGAAACTTGTTTGTGGAAAGAATGACATGTCTTATTGGGAACTCCAATTGGATAAACTTCGTCAAGTCAAACTTCCCAGTGAGATTCGAGAAAGGCTTAAGATAAGTTACGATGCACTGGAGGCAGAAGAAAAACAAATATTCATAGACATTGCCTGTTATTTCATTGGAGAAGACAGACATATGGCCGTCCGAATATGGGATGGATCAGGTTGGAATGGTTTGATGGGCTTTTTAAATCTGCAGGGAAAGTGCCTTGTCGAAGTGGATGGAAATACCATAAAAATGCACGATCAGCTGCGAGATTTGGGAAGAGAAATTGCGGATGAGGAAAGGCAGTTGCGTCATCTTTGGCGACCGACCAATGACATTGATGATTTGTGGCAGCAATCTTCTGTAAGTGCTTGAATTTTTCATTAAACTTGAACGTTTCTCTGTTCAACAGAAGCAGCAGAGAAAGATCCTGTTACTCTCTTTCATTTGTTTGTTGTTTGTTTGTAACAAGCAGGTAATAACGGAGGTGCGCGGTATTAGGACGGTTCCTCACTTCATTACTTACTATAAGATCCCAGAATCAGAAGAAGAATGGTCATGGTTCAAAAGTTGCTGGAAAAGAA
This sequence comes from Pinus taeda, assembly GCA_000404065.3. Lineage (NCBI taxonomy): Eukaryota > Viridiplantae > Streptophyta > Pinopsida > Pinales > Pinaceae > Pinus > Pinus taeda. Next base: position 10,318 of record APFE031480293.1, on the reverse strand, counting down.
ACTGTCTGAGGAAGCTGATGGACACTACACCATATTGTTTCAGGAACTTACAACTCGTTGCAACTCAAGATGGTAATTTAAAAAGCATATTGAGGAGGGTTGAGTCGCCAAACTTGAAATGGTTACGCTGGAACGACTGTCCCTACTCTTGCCTGCCTTCCTGGATTCCGATGAAGAATCTAAGAGTTTTAGAAGTGGGGGGAAAGAAATTGAAAACACTCTGGCAAGCAAAGTCTCAGGTCAAAGCTCGTTCTTTGGTTTTTCTCTGCTCTGATTTATGGTAGATTACTGTTGCTATTAGTATGCAGAGCATTTTGTACATGAAAAGTGATCATATCTTAAATTCAAATAAAAACGTCGGGTTTCAGGCACCTCTGGAGTTGCGGGAGTTACGGATTGCTGCTCCTCTTTCCAAGTTTCCAAAGTCCATTGGGCGGCTGATGCACATCGAAAAGATTGTGGTTTATGGTCGTGAACTCGAATCGTTACCAGAAGAATTTTGCAATCTTCTCTCGTTAAAACACCTACTCTTGAACAAGGCAGAAAGGATGATGTCGCTGCCAGATGCTTTCGGGTCTTTGACAAACCTCCAAAAACTCGATCTCTCATGGTGCATCAGTCTGCAAGCACTTCCAGATTCCTTTGGGTGTTTGACAAACCTCCAAGAACTCGATCTCTCAGGGTGTTGCATGAGTCTGCAAGCACTTCCAGATTCCTTTGGGTGTTTGACAAACCTCGAATACATTAATCTATCATATTGCGAGAGTCTGCAAGCACTTCCAGGTTCCTTTGGGTGTTTGACAAACCTCGAATACATTGGTCTCTCATATTGCAAGAGTCTGCAAGGACTTCCAGATTCCTTTGGGTGTTTGACAAACCTCCAAAACCTCGATCTAACAGGTTGCGAGAGTCTGCAAGCACTTCCAGATTCCTTTGGGAGTTTGACAAACCTCCAAAAACTCAATCTCTACTATTGACTTCCAGGTTCCTTTGGGTGTTTGACAAACCTCCAAAAACTCAAACTCTCCGATTGCATCAATCTGCAAGCACTTCCAGATTCCTTTGGGTGTTTAACAAACCTCCAAAAACTCAAACTCTCCGATTGCATCAATCTGCAAGCACTTCCAGATTCCTTTGGGTTTTTGACAAACCTCCAAAAACTCAAACTCTCCGATTGCATCAATCTGCAAGCACTTCCAGATTCCTTTGGGTGTTTGACAAACCTCCAAGAACTCGATCTCTCATGGTGCAAGAGTCTGCAAGCACTTCCAGATTCCTTTGGGTGTTTGACAAACCTCCAAAAGCTCAAACTAATAGGTTGCAAGAGTCTGCAAGCACTTCCAGATTCCTTTGGGTGTTTGACAAACCTCCAAAACCTCTATCTCTGCTATTGCACGAGTCTGCAAGCACTTCCAGATTCCTTTGGGTGTTTGACAAACCTGCGACGACTCGATCTCAGAGGGTGTGACAGTCTGCAAGTTCTTCCAGATTCCCTCCAGCTCTTAACAAATCTCCGAGATCTCCATCTACAGTCAGAACAAATCTCCGAGAGCTCGTCAGAACAAATCTCCGAGAGCTCTTAACAAGAGGCGCATTGTAATCTTAAAAAACTTGAGGATCTAAACATTTGCATGTGTATGGAAGTCGAGGAGATTCAATCTGACTTAGGATGGTTATGATGGTTGTTATGAGTTGAAAAAGAATACATGTCCTGACGCAGCTAAGCACGATATGAGTTCGTTCCAGAAGCTTATTGCTAACTGTACCAAACTGCCCCATTTATTGAAATGAGCGTTGAAGCACAAGTGTATATGGCTCTGTGGTGATTTTTTGAAAAAGCATTTGAGTGGTTTGTTTTTCTTCGACCGTGAAATTGAGAAAAGTTTTAATAATTTAGTTTATTCAAACCCGCAGTGAGCCCAGATTCTTCTGTTGAAAAAGATATTATACAAGGTTAATACTGAAATATGTTACCTAATTTATTGAATTATCTTTTAATTATTAAAATTTTTTAAATATATTTTCTTAATATATGAATTATTTTTTGAAAAATTAATTACATTTAAATATATATCTCTTCTCCTATTTATATATAAGTGGTGTTGGTTTTTATGTGCTATTAATTTTTTCATAATTATATATCTCTTCTTGCTAATTCTATGGACATTTCACTTATTAATATGTATTTTTATATATATTTTTCCAACAAATAGGTTCACTTATTAATATGTATTTCTTAATAGTGAATTTAATTATTAATAAGTATTTTTTAATAGTGAGTTTAATGTTTTATATGTTGGAATATATACCACCTTATTTAAAAGTGCTTTAGATGGACCAATATATATTAAACACAGTAATGCTAGGTTCATTAGATTAGGTACATTTCATCATATAAATCATTAAACACACTAATGCTAGGTTCATTAGATTAGGTGTAGTCTAACCATTCTACGTTTTGTCATTTTCATGAGAATTTGAAGATACAATTATTCATGAGAATGTAACTTTTCATTGTTTACTTAATTTTTTATTGTATAAATGGATTCAACACCCTGAAAATTCATTCCAACATTCATATTATACAAACTACATAATTTAAACATGCAATTCCAAAAAACCCCCTTTAGAATCTATGTGCATAAGAGACTCTGTGACGATAAGTTAATTTAGAGGAAAGATAATGTGGTTCATATGCATCATAAGTAAATGAGAACAAGAAAATAAACTAACCGTACCATTGCCTTGGGGTCCTTTATGTATGATACTGACAAGAAAGTCATATGTTATGCAGAGTGTGGAGTTTTCTGCATAAGAATAGAGTCATACAAATGAATAATTGTATAATTGTTAATAAATGGTGCAAAAAGGAGTATGATGTGCATGTCTAGTGTGGAGGGTAGTAATATGAGGAAAAAAACATTCTTCCTTCTGCACCCACAAGCAATAAAGGATGTAGCAAAAAGGCTCAACCTTAAAGGGAATTGACATTTCAGCTCCAATCATGTGATAGAGATCCCTATGAGTTGTTGAGAATCCAAAAGTTTGTTCCCTTTGGGCACGAAATTAAAGAAAGAGAAATAAGAAAAGGCAAGGAAATTACTAATGATTAAGCCATTTAAATATGAAGTAGTATAAACAATGATAGAGAAAAACAAACTACAATATATTGATTATATAGTTCCTAAAAATGTTCATGAAAATATTTTTTTTAAGTGTTACCCATTTACTCCAGCTATACTTTTGAGCATATAAGAATTAAAACCACAAACTTTATGTATTTGGTAGGGGTCAATCCATAAAATATCAAACTTGGAATGAAAGGATGTTTTTTTTCTTTGTTCCACAATGAAATGATTTGAACCTTATTAAATTATTTCATCATAGAAGTTTGGTCAAAATATCTCTTCATTGCTTCATGTTTCTTTTGTATGTTTATTACAACTTGCGCTCTTTGCTCTTCTAGCTACATCAACTATTAATAACGAGTTTGCAAAGGTGTGACCCCTTTTGTCTTCTATTCCATTGTCTATGTCAGAATCATTCATCCTTGAGTGTATTGGTAATCTCACAACCTTTCCATAGACAAGAGAATATAGGGAATGTTTCCTACTTTTTGGAGTGATTCTATTGGCCAAGAGCATTAGTTAGTTTCTTGTGCCAATTCCATTGGTTTGTGGACATCATCTTCTTGAGAATATGTATTAAATATTTATTGGTTGATTCTACTAGCCCATTCTCCCTTGGGTAATAATTTGAAGATTGACACATTGTTATCCCAAAATTTCCACAAAAATATGTGAATTTAGATCTAATGAAAATGAAATTACTACCATGATGAATTTCTTTAGAATGTTGAACCTAGATAGGGTATTTCTTGTAAAAATAGTATGAGTTTCTCTAAATCAATGACCTTTAGTGCTACTACTTCCAACCATTTGATGAAGTAGTCAATTTTTGTCAATAAATAAGAGTGCTCCATGGTATATTTTGGCTTTCTGGGACGAGTAAAATCCAACTCCCATTTTGTGAAAGGGCTTTTAATCGAAATGGTCCTCACAAGCATAACTACTCTTTTGTTTTTTTTCTAGAGGACTTATGACAAGGTAGACATTTCCTTGTAAATGTATGCACATATGTGAATAAAGAAGGGCAATAAAATATTTCTATAATGTTTCTATGTATGGTTACCATTAGAGAAAGATTTCCACCACATACACCTTCATGCACTTCCTTCAATATCTCCACAAATTTTGAATGATTTAGAGATACTAACAACATACCCTCGAAATTTCTTTGGAGTAATATTCTAGAAATCAATACATAATGATTTGATCTCAACTTTAAATATCTCCTTTCTTTTCCTTTCATTCAAATAGGAAAATGCTTAAACTTCGAGTAGAAAATGATGTGCATATGTTATTTAGTTCTTGAAACTGTGGAATCTTTGTTAGAGGATTATTTATTCAAAATAAGTGAAACTATGTTTACTAGTTCAATTGTGCTTCATTTCCACCAACCAACATATATAGACCTTGTTGCTTCACAAATTTTAATGGTTTTATTTCTATATCATATTCTTGCAATTTTGCTAACCAATTAGTCCATCTACCTTCTTTCAGTTGTTGAGATAAGATCATTTTCATGGGCTGATATGACAGATAGACAATTGCATGCAATGACAATGTGTGTGTTCTGAAATAAGTAACAACTTTCATAAGGGAACATGCTTGTTTTTCCATAGATGAATATTTTAATTCATGTTCTTGCAAACCTTATAAAAGAAATGGGATGTTGTTCCTTCCTACCTCAACTTCAAGTTAATATAACACCAATAGTTTCATTTGGAGACAAGGAATATAAAATGAAATATTTTTGAATGTGAGGATTGACCACAATTGAAGCAAATGAAATGGCTAATTTTATATTTGAGAAAAAAATTGTGCATCAAGAGTCTAGTCAGACACTTGATCTTTATTCAATAATTTATTCATTAACATCACAATCGAGGAAAAATTGGGAAAAATTATTTGAATAAAATTTATCTGAGCAAAAAGGATTATAAGGCTTTAAAACTTGTTAGTGGTTTTAATTTAATTAAAGCTTTGGACATGCTCTAAATGTATGTAAATCCCTTATTTTCTTACAATGCGGTGTAGTAATTTTTCTTCCAAACCTGAAAATTATATTTATTTTATGATTTAAAAAAATTCTATATAATCTGCATCATTGAAAAACTCCTCTATGGTGTCTTAAAGGAGTTTCTCTTAATTTTCAAATATTTTTTTATGTTATCAATGTAATCTTGTATTCTTTCATTTTCCTTTTTCTCCAAAGGAAAAAATTTCTATTGTTCACAACGTACCTTAGTGAAACTTCCATTTTTATTTGGTAGCATCATACAACTTCCATTGTTCATTAAATATCCATCAAGCACTCAAATCCATTCTCATTCTAATACAACGCCATATGCTATAGGTAACTCCACCACAATGATGGTGAGTAGAGTTTTGATATGTTATGCAAAGCTTACCCATGCACAAAAATATTTAGTTTCTCAAGGGTGAAAGCATGGAGTTGGGTTACACTTTTTGGTGAAAGGGGGCACGGTTAGGTGGAAATATCAATGGCTCGATCAAGATATAGTGCTCAATTGAGCTTTAGGATCGATCGAGCCCTTTTTTTTAATATATATCGGTCTTGCAGTTTTTGCGCACCATTTGCACAATTCGCGGGAGCTCCACCGAGAGTTTAAGAGTACCTCGACCGAGGTTATTGGAGCTCGATCGAGCAATGGGGCATTCAAAACAATCTCACCAACCACCTCGCCAACATCGCAAAGGCTCAAACGAAGGTAGGTACTCTATCCTTTGTCTTTGTTTTTTTATTTTTTTGCAAAATGTAACAAATTAATTTAAAGAAAAAAAACAACCATATACAAAAACCATAAAATCCAATTAATTAAGAAAAAAACAACCATACAAAAACTACGAAAACCACAAAAACACCTTTGAAAAAGCTTATAAAATCACAAAACCAAAAAAAAATCCTTCAAAACAACTTAGAAAACCACAAAACCAACCTAGAAAATCATAAAAAAAACCCTTCAAAAATATCTAGAAAACACTTTGAAACCACAAAAAAACTATAATTTAGGTTTTAAATTTGTTTTTTACTTGCAATGTTTTGTGTATTAAAACCATAGTTTCTGATTTTGAATGGTAATCTAAACATGTTTTTTTAATTATTTTATGTTTTTAAGTTTTTCTTTAGGAATTTTGTGACCTTTTTAAAATTATTTGTTATTTAAAATGCATTTTAAATTTCTAGCAAATTTGACAAAAAAATATACCCCAAAAAATCCAAAACATAAAACATTGAAACTATAATAAATAATAAATTAGGAAGTGAAGATTGACATGATGAATGTGATTGCTCATAATGAACCTCTATTTATAAAATAAAAAATTTACTTTATTTTACATTTAAATTAATTTATATTTTTAAACAACTGTTTATAGTGCGATTCTAGTTGTTAAAGAATATCAATCTTTAAAGATTATATATATATATTATATATTTATATATATATATATTATATATATATATATATATATATATATATATATGTCATTGTATATATAATTATACCATTTTACATAATATATATAACTATATAACATATTTAATTGTTATTTAACTATAACATCACATAATATAGTATATATATATATAATATATAACAGAACATAGTTTTCCAACTATTTAACACACATACACACACATATATAGATAACATAATTACTATATAATTATATATATTTAACGAAATTATAACTTATATAACATCTCACACACATATATAATTTATAACTAACATAGTTCTATAACTATTTAATTCATAAATTAAAGTTATAACATAGAACTCTATAATTATTTATGTATAACATAAAATTATTTAACACATACATATAACATAACAGGTAACATAATATATTATCTCATAACTTTATAATAATTTAAATATAACTATATATTTTACTAGATTACTAAGGTTATAATATATATATATAATATATATATAATATATTATTAATATATATAGTATATAATTAATTTATAATAATTTTAATTAAATTAACATTTAAAACATAACATAAAATTAGTGAACATAACATAATTTTATAATTATTTAACATAGTATATATATAGATATAGCATAGCAAGTAGCATAACTATAACTACAACTCATATTTATATATATAATATATATATATATTAATATTATATAATATAGTATTATATTTCAACAATGCATCATTTGAAAGGATACATTAAATCTAATCATGGAAAAGTAATGTATTTGGTCTAATAAATAGAAGCATTTACACTCAGGTTTCTAATTGTACCATATTGTTTCATTATGTAGTGTGTTGTACAAGAATTATTTTCTTCATGTGCTTTCACCTAGTACATGTCATGTGTCAAAGTCAAACATGAATAACATAAAGTCTATTGTAGTATTTGATTGGCATGACATTTTATCAATTTTGTAAATAAGTTTATTTCAATTTTTTACATATATATTTACATATTTATGCACTATGAAAAAAATGCATTATTTAGAAATGAGAAAAAGTGTGAGGGTAGATTTGATCACTTTTGTCGATTGTGTTTACATGGAACTCAATGTACTTTGGTTGAAAAATTATCAAAAAAATGGACTCAGTTTTAGGACTTTAGGCAAGATTGTTCTCCTTGAGTTTAGAAATGGTTTTTTTGTCAACATTTTTTTCTTATATTAGTTTATATGTATTATATGTAACATGTTAAGGCATCCGAGATACATGCCCCAACTGCAGGCCGTTGTAGTGTTATAGGTTATGTTATACGTGGTCGGGCTTGTGATAGATCACGTAGCCCATTGAGAGTTCATGGTCCCATCGTAGATCCTGCCTCCAACACTAGTCAGACTGTTAGAGGTAGTGTTTCTATCTTTGTTGATGACCATGCTACATCCAATGGACCTTCTTCACCTATTTGAGGTACACCTCTTCCATTTTAAATCCTCTTTAAACTTTATGTGTTTATGTCTTGAAATTGTTTTTAATTTTTAAATTGTCTTCAACTGATGTGTTTGAATTTAATGTATATGTTATTATTCTTCTAGTTTGTCAATTATATATATGTTAAATTATTTTTATGATTTACAGGTCCTCAACAGGTTGAAGCTGAGGGTCAGATTGCAACATCGATCCCTCAGTGGGATGATGCCACATCTTAGATCACATTAGAGGATGTTATGACACGTCATACACAAATCATAACAGAGATAAATAATATCCCTGCCAATTCACCGACTCTTCTTGCATTGTCTTTGATGCTAGATAACATGACTAGGCTAATCGAGACATACCAGAGGTCGGGCCCACATAGCCACATATTATAGTTCATACATAGGGTTAGGAGGCATGAGGTTAGAGGCCTAGATTCTTGGGAGGTGGTGCAAGAGGCCACCAAGGATATTGATGTTCAAGTGGAGTTGTTGAACATCCCTTCGAATATCCTTACTAGATGTAAAGGCTGATCCCACTGAAATATTTTTGTAATGTTCATGAAGCCCCTTTTATGTATGATAGATTCATAGGAGCTTGGGGCAAGTTCCCCAACCATGACCAGGTCATCATTTATTTTTCTAAGTATTTATATGCAAATTTTGTGTTACATATGAGCCTAGATTACACTGATATTGAATCTCATTTTTATGGTACCGATGTGGGATGTTTCTATGAGCGCGAGGGGGATCATAGGGACCCTAGGCATGTACCACCACGTTCGATATTCTTGCCACTACTATCTCAGAGCTTGGTACTACTTGGAGAGCTAGAGGAGTTGTCACAGCTAGATGGTGAGAGGTGGGAGACTATTGCAGACAACATGTAAGCTTCATTGTCTAGTGTGTGTGTTTCATTGCATGGAGAGATTAGGAGATAACCACCATTACCTTTTGACCGACCAACACCCTTATATGATGATGCATGTTTCACGAGTTTACCATTCGATCAAATTTTGCCACATACATGTATATATCGTGATGCCATTCATGAGACTTGGAGGGTGTATGGCCTACGTCACATAGACTAGGTACATATATATACGAAAAATTTGACTCTTATTGTCATTTATGCATAATTATTTATATTAAAATTTCTAGTTTGTATTAGATTGCATAATTTATATTAATAAGTTCATGATAACATGTAGACACATCTCAGCTACATGTTGAGCTTACAAGGTCATCCAAAGGGGTGGTTGATTAGTCAGGGCATCCTGAACTAGAGCACATTTCCATGGATTCTCCTCCACCTCCACCTCCACCTTATATGTTCACTAATGTGGAGGAGTGTCACTATGTACAACCACATGGACCAATAGTTGAGGTAAACTTATTTATTCCTATATTTCAACATTTTATTTTTTTCAAGCTACATAAATATGCTAATTAATTTGTAGACTAATTATAATTTGTCCTTGCTATTGTCTACACAGGCCCATATGTAGAGTGTCGTTGATGCCATTGCTATGTGGAGACATGAGTGGGATGTTGGGTTTAGAGGCATTGATGATGCAAGTCCATCGATGCAGGTCCCATTCATTGAGCCACTGGAAGGGGAGAATTATACCTATATTCATGATCATACCCCCATCCTATCGGACTTGCATTTGGACTTGACTGAGGTCAGTAGATTCATGTATATATGTAATTAAAAACGTGGTTCAATATAATTTATTTACATATTGTTTATTTTCTACAAATAACGATCTAATTAGTTTGAATTTGAATGTGTTATATTCTAGTACCATCTTATGGACACTTACCTTGCGCAACAGGACCCACATAGGAGTTTTGATGGTACTTAGAGTGTCATAGTTTGTATATTTTTAGGATAATTTCATAGGGCATATTCACATGTGTGATACAAAACTTGTATATTTCATACATGGAAAGTTTATGGATGTACATCATGGACATTATTTTAGTTTATGGATACTTATTATTTCAGTTTATGGATGTTCATGTGATATTTTAATTTTTATATATTTTCATATGGATAGTTTATTGATATGTATTCACTATTTCAAATTATGGATTTGTATTAATATTGTTTGTGGATGCTCATTAGTTTTTGAAGTTTAAATGGATCTGTTAAAATTATTTTGCTAATTTAATAATTTTTGTATATACTATAACTTTTATTAGTAAAATATATGTTCAATTTTGATTTCTAGTTTCACAAACTAAGAAAACAAGTACAAT
>APFE031480285.1:0-48065 GCA_000404065.3 Pinus taeda | reverse complement strand
ACACTATAAATACAGGCATTGGGCCAAAGGAGGGGAGGTTGAAAGCTAAACATTCCAAAGGGTAGATGCTGCTGGAATTAGACTTCCTTTTAGAAGCTTGTGAGGAGAGATTACCATCCTTTCTTGTTACATTTGGAAGTGGGTGAGCTTGTCAAAGTAGAGGAAAACTCTTGCTGGACCCTGGGAGGAACTTGCACAACACCAAGGCTCAGGTTGTAATGGTTTCTTTTTTGTTTCCTTAATACAAATAAGTCCATTCTTCTCAATGATTTGTTGTTAATGAATTGTTTCATATACTCCTTGGTCTATATGTTGAATATGCTTTGTTTTATGGAATATTCAGGTGTTATGTAATCGTTTGATTGTTAGTGTATGCAGGTTTCAAAGTGAAGGAGGAGCTCATCTGGATCGACGAGGCTGGACTGCTGCAACAAGCGTTGGACTTGAGGTAGGATCAAAAAAACACTTGGTTTCTCATAGAATAATGTATGTTTAGGGAAGGATTGCTCTTAATTGTCTTGTTTGTCACTAGAGAGTCTTAGACTCCTAGGGAGGTTAGTTTTGTGAGCAAAAATAACTCTTTCTGCATGACAGGGGGGTATTTATATAGATTTTTTGGGATTTTTATATAGTTTTTTGTAGAATTAGGGAAGCAGAATACATAGGGAGCTAGATGATACATTAGTTGTTAATATGAGTTTGTGAGGTGAATATGTAGGGGAAAACGCTAAGCTTTAAGAAGTAAAACGTAGAGATAGAAAATGAGTGGAATTGAGAGTAATGATTTTTACACAAGAAATGTGGCTTCTTTTCCTTGTATAAACTTCATAGTTTGACTTGGTACTGGTCATCGAATGAAGTGAAACAGGACTCTTGGGCAGATCCCAAGGTCCTTTGGGGAATGTTAGTAAATGATGCTTGGGGGAAAAGGGGGAAATTAGACATGCTTCCATTATTATGTCATCAAACCTCTACCATGGTGCCAATATACTAAATGCGATGAGTCCTTCTTTGATAAGCCAAATGATAATAGCCTTTTTACTTCTGCAACCTTACCCTACTTACCCATCCTAGTAATCCTAGCATTTTTTCTTCACTTGAATTGGGTGCACTTGAATTAGCAAACCCTGATTATCCCCTTTTTTTTTTACTCCCCTCCTATCTAAATCTACCATTATTTCTTCCAAGGACCCAAATTGAGCAGTTGGACTCCTTCATTTCTCTACCTAGCTAGTCATCTGCCAAGCTTGAGCTGTTTAGAAAGGAATCATTCTCTATTCTGAAACAAGAAATTTAAACATGGCATGATCTAGCTTAGACTGTTGGGCCATCCATCAAGTATCATTAGTAGCAGTATTTGCAGACTGTGAAGCTGCCAAAAGATAGTAGTGGCATTTTGACTGGCCAGCTTCCTGGTCTTTAATTTGGGGTTCATTTTATAATTCTTTCTGACCAATTGATTTTCTTGCCTTTTGATTATTCTTTTAAGGCCCACCCTCTTTTCATTTTTTAATTTTCCTAGAATGTATACAAAATATGGAACCTTTGCAGCCTGCAATGATGAACATATTTAGCCTTTCCACTGTCAATCATGAAAGATGAAACCTATTGGTATAGGAACCTAACAGAGCAATTATTCTTGCTTCATACATCCGTTTGATTTCTTTTTCAATTAAGGGGAGTAGGACAGGATTAATTCTTCTGAGTTTCTACTTGAATGATTTCTCATCTTCTTTGAGGGGTATTGTATGTTGAATTATAGAGGTGTCATAAGATTTCAGATCTTCATAGCTCCAGGCAAAAACATCCTAGAATTCTTTGAAGAGTTCAACATATTTAAGCTTTTGATCAGGGGGCAAAGTTTTGGACAAGTTTATCATTTTTGGATTTTCGTCAATCCCTATGTTATAGTCTTGAATATCTGCTTTTAGAGGATGCATTTTGGGTTTCCTTGGGATATCATTAGAATCAAAGAAATCTTCCAAGGGAGTTAATCCTTTAGGAAAATGATTATATTTTAAATCAATAACTTCAGATTCTTCTTCAATGATCTCATCAATCTCTATTTCTTTCAAATCTTGCATTTCTGTATTGGTAAATTTGGTTGGATTATGCATTTGATTTGCATTTGTTGCTGAAATGTCTATTTGTATTTTATTTGTTCGATCAAACTCATTGACAGTGTCAAGTTCTATATTTGTGGTCAAAAACTCTTCCTCTAAAGCTAGAAAATTGTTGATATGAATATCATTACCAAACACTTGCTAGTTTTCTACATTATCAGGTATGGCTGGCCTATGTCTAATCTCAGCTATGAGCTGATGATTAGGTTCAAACAGTAATTTACAAGTGTTGGCGAATGTTGCTAAGCTGTGAGCATGCAAATTGTGTTTCCTTGGAATTTTGGTAAGCTGTGTTTCAAGAAATTTGTTGAGGATGTCAAGTGTTGTTCCTCTATAGGATCTTGGTCTGGGATCAATTGTGAGGAAGTTCCCTTTTATCTATTGAATGACTAAATTAGAGTCTCCCAAAACTGATATCCTAACTGCCCCTAAAATTTTGACCAATTTAACTCCTAGCAGCAAGGCCTCATATTCAGCCATATTATTGGTGTATTTAAAGTTTAACCTATAAGCATGACCCTCAGCATGATCCTTTTTTAGATTGCTCACCCAAATTCTAGCTCCTGCTCCTAATTTTTTAACTAACCCATCAAATTCTAAGTACCAAAGGGTTTCATGTTCGTAGTCAGTATTAGGAATCTAAGTGATGTGCTTTATGGGAACATATATTTCTTTAGTTTCAGCTGGTTTCTCTTGATTGTCTGATGTATCACTGTTCTCAAAGATTTCTTGAGTGTGAACATTAGGGGTTTCGTTTGAAATTTCTTTTTGTTCAAATTTTAGGACTTTGACATCAACTGGAGGATCAGTTACAACATTGTAGAGAATGAAGGAGTCCATATCAGAGTGTGTGGAGTAAATGGGAAAATTTTGGGGTTTCTCTTGGCTACTGACCACATATTTCATTAAAGTTTCTCTATAAAATTTCTTTGGTTGACCAAATACTGAAACAGTAGCATAAGACATGTCCAACTGTAAGGATCCTTGAAGCTTTACACCCCAAGACCTAGACAATAACATGCCATATTTGGGTGGAATATCAGCTACCACTATGTCCATTAGAATTGTTTTAGCAGGGTACTGAACTAATGACAGACATAAATCTTTGATCAGTCCTAGACATCTGACCTAGTTGGAGTCAAAAGAAAATAAGTCTTTGTATGGCCTGGTACTATCTAGGTTCAACTTTTCCATCGCAGATTTAGGCATTAACTTATGAGAAGCACCAAAGTCAAACATGGCATTATGAAGTATTTTGTCATGTATATTCAGACTTACATAAAAAGGAGGAACACCTCCATCTACTGATTTTCCATTTACCTCAAGTCCAAAAATTAATTCAGGCTGGTCATCAAAAACATTTATGGAATCTTGATTCACAGGAACTAGAGTGATCTGCTAATTTGACCTCTATAGACATCATGTTTAGCCAATTTTGACAATGGAATGGCTATCTTTAATTTTCCTATTTCAGTCTCAAGATTGAAAGGTTTTTTAGTTTTAGTTTTTGTATTTTGGGAAGTAGGATTGTCTTTTTCTCGGTTTTTCTCTTTTTCAGAAGTGGTGTTATGGTCTGCTGAAGTTGCTTGCAAAAAAACTTCTAGGGGTTCCTCCCCATTTCCTTTGGAAGGAATGGAAGTGGAAGGTTGTGTGTCAAGATGTTGATTATCTGATACATCTTCCACTATTGAATTTTCTAGGTTAGGACCTATTCCAGGAAAGGCTTGTTCAGGTGGTTTATTGATTTTAGCTTTGCTAGACTGCTTGGTGTCCTTCTGCTTATTGGTTTCAGGGAAATCTATTCTTCTGCTTCTCAGATTGTATTTCTTGTGGAATTCATAGATAGTTGTATCATATCTCTCTCTAAAATCAACTGACTCACCTGACTGTGTTTGGAATTGTTTGAGAGTGTGAGCTTCTTGGTCTTCTTCGGTAAGAAAAACTTGTTGTTCATTATTGAGGCCCATTAAGTTAATTTGAGTATATTCTCGTGGTTCATCAGAGGTTCAGGCTTCAGCGAAATTTTCTTGGAATGGGGGCCTCATGTTTTGGTCAGGTTCATACTTTCCAATGTTAGGGTTTTGATTCTTCCTGAAGTTTGGATTTCTTCCATTGTTGTTTGGTTGGCCATCCCAGGAGGATTTCCTCTCAATTGTTTCTACTCTATCACCAAGTCTATCCATTCCTTTAATGATAGCATCTAATTTCTGTTCAAAAGCAGAGGGTTCTTCCTTTAAAGGTATCCTCCTTTTGGCTCTAGCCCAGGTTCGCTTAGAAATCAGGTTGGCCTCTACACTTACAACTATACTCTGCATCTCTTCTAGGTTCCCAGGAGCTCTTTCCGTAAGTTGGTAGGCCATATCAGAATCAAATGCATCAGGGAATTTGATCAAAGCCAAGTCTGGAGAAGGTCTGAGATGTTGAGGGATAGCATTATATACATTATTGAATCTGGTACAATAATCCTAGACAGTTTCTTGAGGACCTCTGTTCAAGCCTTCATATTCTGATAAAATGTGGAGAGGGTCTTTCTTCTTTTCCCATTTATTCAAGAAGGTTTGATAAAGAGCCTGAGGGTCATTGATACTGTTTGCAGGGAGTGCTCTAAATCAAGTTCTAACATCTCCAGTCAAACTTTGAACAAAAATTCTCATCCTAACATCATCATCATCAACCTCATATATTTCAAAGCAATCTGTCATTTTCTTAGTATGCTTTTGAGCTGTGTATGTGCCTGCGCCATCAAAAGGAGTAATTTGTCTTTGATAATCTTAGGGCATAGCCCCTAGATTGGCAGGTAAGTTTAAAGGAGCATATTTTTTTGCCATGTTAACAACAATATGTGTGACAACTAGTGTAGTAGGGACAACGATAGGGATATGAACAACGGATGGAAGACTGGAAGGGGTAACTTGAGGTTGGGAAGTGTAAGGTGCTTATGAAGAACTTGGGAAAGGGTTAGTAATCACAGGAAGATTAAGTGTTTTTCAGAGGTAAGCTCAGGTTGGACAGAGCTGTACAAGTTTTGGTCAAGATGTGGGGTAACAACTCCAAGATGCAAAATTTCAAGGAATATTGGATCTTGAACTATGTGATTTAATCCACATTCGTAAAATGTCTCAAATGATGGGATTTAAAAATAATTAGCAAATGGTTGGTCCTCAAGGTCGATAGACCTCACAAGACAGGATTTTGATCTGGATAGGGGCCAAGAAATAGCATAATTTTATGGGCCCTCTTTTCTTCGAAGAATTTTAGGAATCAGATTAGGATTTTCAAACACTGGTGGTGGGTTTGGATTAGGGTGTGATCTGGTATAATGAATCCTTTCTGAAGAAAGGCTTGTAGCTATGTTTTTGTTTTTCTAAAATGGATTTTGATAATACAACTTTAGGAGTTTCTTCAAGAGACCATGGATATGAGAATTGTGAACTTTCATAAAGATTTGTAAATAAGGGACTGATCAAATATGTAGAATCAACTTTCCAATCTATAAGCTAGACCAGAGATGGACTGAAGTAGCATTCATTTACTTCTGCCATTTGCAAAGCAAGAGCATTTCAAAAGCTTCCTGGCTAGCTTCAGGCTCTGTTTGTAGCTTATAAGGTAGACAATAGAGACAAACAGATATTCAGGTCCCTAGTGGAGTCACCAATGATGTTATCAGTCAGGTTGTTCCCAAAAGTTGTAAAAAAGGGAATATGACCGAGGTAACCACAGACCAATGTTTCAGACTTAGATTCTACCCAATTTACATCCAAAGAGGGCTCTCTCTTAATGATTTAACTTTGTTTTGAAAGGTATTAGGCTAGTGATGAAGTTCAGGGGTTTGTTTGATTTTTTGGGTGGTGAGATTCAATAGAACTAAGGTGTGAATCTGAGAAGTTCAGTCCATTGGGGAAATGGAGTCAATGATGGGGGCTTTCTAGATATGGTTTCTTAGCAGAGGATGGTTTCACAAAGCAAGGTAGTCAAATAGGGAGCAAACAAAGATCTGTATTGGATGGGATGGGCTTCAAACGGTTGAAGGGCAGTTAAGAATGCTTTAGCATATTTAAAGAAGGGAAGTGGATGATTACTACTAAGGAACAATTAAGAATTCTCTAGCAAATAATCAATATGATAGAATTAGGAAATAGGAGCAGTTAAGAGTTACACTGTTTATGCTACTCCTGAAGAAAACATAGAGAACGATAATGAATGAGACACAGAGTGCAGTCAAGCAAATTCTGCATTAATTTTTATCATTACCATTTGGATTGTGAAACACAGATGATATAATGAAACTAGAAAAATAACAAACAAAAGAGAAAGGGACTTATCGGTCCACTGGTTGATTCAAGAATTCTATGACAAGTCCATCTGCATCAATTCTACATCCAATAAGTCCAGCAACAGTTGATTCCAACAGCTTTTGTATTCCAAAATTTCAGTATTACAGCAAAGTTTTAAGAATGGTTCACCAACCCCAAATACTTTGTTAATGGGGGTATTTATACAAAATATCTCACAAAATATTCCTGAAAATATCTCACAGAGATAATATCTAGTGATGATTCATCATTGTTTACAAAAGATAGAGACACATAGTCTCAAAAACACGGAAGAAGTAAAAGATGTTGTGCTGGTAGCTTTGTCTTTATCAGATGTGCTGGAAGCAGACTTTGTGAGTTGGTCTACAACTATCTTCCATGGATACTCTGTACTATTTTCTCCCTCTCGGTCAGGTATTTGAGCTATGATCCTCACTCATCCCTATTCTATATTTATGGTAGATGACCCAAAATCTTACTTTACCAAAGATACCAAAGATAAGCTCATAAGATTCCTAACATCTCTTGCCACAAGTCTGGTTCTGGTAGTTTATGTCTCTGCATCTTTCTCAAAGTTTCATCAGTTTCTGTGTACCTGAAGAGATTGGACTGGAGGGTGAATAGATGTCTCACTTCATGCTCAATATAGAATAAATTTTCAAAATTGTTGTAGAGGGTTTGGCCAGATGGAAGTGCCTTCTCTCTTGAAGTACTTGATGATGCATTAACTTGATCAGCAACATATGTATTCAATGTATGTACATAATCTATGTGTCTCATCAACCAGTCATTATCTGTTAAAAGACTGGGTAGACCCTTATTCTCCAAAATTGCAAATCTTTCTGTGAAGGAATTAATCTCCACCTGCATGTCATGGCACCTCCTTTCGAAATTTTGCATCAGAGTTCTCTTGGTTAGGACTCTCTTGATCTCCAGAATGGTGCTTGTTCTATCTATGATTTCCAGTGCTTGCAGTTCTTCACTGGTCCTTGTGTTCAAAAAGTGTATTAGACAATTAGCTTGTTCAGGCATCTGTCCCAATAAAGCTCTAGTCTTTTGAATCTCCACTTGGGCTACTGCTATCAAATCAATCTGTTCATAAATGACCTGGATAGATCTCCACATATTACTAGGAGATTAATTGATTCTAGCCCACAAAATGCCTTTGATTTCTCCTAGAGGTTTATCCAAAGAGAGATCCTTTTCCAATGCTCTCACCTTTTTCTCTAATGCTTTAACCTCCCTTGTCCTCTCTGCCACAGTCATCTTGGATTTGTCATAGTTCTTTTCTAGTTTTGCCAATTGTTCCTTGACAAGTTTCAATTGAGATAATTGGAGTTTTAATTCCTCCATGGCTTTTATCAATTCCTCTGTGGTCATGCTAGTGCTGCTGCTTGGTGCTGTTGTTGTTGTTGCTGCTAATGTACTTGTAGTTATTTCTACTGTGGTTGCTAGAACAATGGGATGCAATGTTGTTACAATTGTGGAAGGGGCAGTTGTGACTGCAGGGATTACTTCAGGCGTCTGGGAAGTTGACTCTCCCTGCTTTTCCTTTAGCACTCTCTCCAGTGCTTGCTCAGTATTAGCTAACCTTTCATTAAGCTTCATGAGAAATTCCATCATGTCCTCCTCTAACTTCTACTGTACAACTTCCACTGTCTGTGGATACATGGTAGGAGGGAGTTTCAGATGTTTGCTTAAGGTAGTAATGTCTTTCTCTTTCTTCTTCATCAGTGCCTTTATGCCTTTTGCATCTTTTGGATCATGCCCCAACTCAATGATAATCTCTTCCAGAGATTTTATCATATTTTCCTTAGAAAGAGTAGAGGCTTTCCTCCAAATCTAGTTGAGGAGAGGTGTTCTGCAAGGAGTTTTGCAATCTATGAGCTAACATAACTTTATCAACTAACGTGGAGTAGACCATCTCTCCCGTTTGTTTATGCAGCTCAATCTGGTCCATAGGATGAATATCCTTGGCTATGACCTCCAGATTTGTCCTGATGTAGTCAGCTGCTGATTGTGGTTGCTACACCTTGGGCTTCAAATAACTCATGATCATATTGTCGTCCTTAATGTGATAGGCAGACATCAACCTTTGTTGTTTTGTGGGGGCCGTCTTAAGATATTGGTTGTAAAGTTGTAGCTTTAGTGGGTCGTTTCTAGCCTTTATCTTCATGAACATCCTTTTGATGTCAGAGGCCTATTTGCTTTGTGGCCTAGTAGATGAAACTTCCACACTATGTTGCCTTTCTAGCTCTTATCGGTCTGAACTAGTTGATGTGTCCACCACTGGGGAAGTCTGCTGGCTGACTACCCTTTCACCTCTCAGACTGCCTTTTGTTTCTTCAAAGATTTCCTCTTCAGAGTGAGGATTTAATCTTTACCTCTTTGCACCCGGTTGCTCGGAGGTCCACTCATGGGTGTGGGGTCTTCCCTGTCTCTCTTTTTCCCTTTTTCCTCATTTAGAGGAGTCTACAATGTATAAAACTCTACTGCTTTGGTTTGGATTGGAGGAATTTGATCTTTCTCATCTGTCATTGTTGGTTGCTCTGTTTCTGCCACTTCCTTGCCCTTAGAAAGCCCTGTAACTAGTGTGCTAGTTTCCTGTATAGGCTGCTGAGAAGTTCCAGTAGAGGATGCACCAACTCCTGTCTGTTGAGGTAGCTTGAAAGATATATGTCCAAAAGAGTCAAGGTCAAGATTTTTTTCAAGGTCTTTCATAGCCCTCTCCATCTTTTCTTGCTCACTAATTTGCTCTACTAATGTACCCTTTACCCAATTGTCTTGATTAGTAAACTGTTCAATTTCAGGGATTCTATGGTGTACATAAACTGACAGCCTATTTCGTACTTTCCTGTCACTTATAAACCTATTTGGGTCATATGGTACCCACCAAAAACTTTTCTTCAATTTAAGTTGTTCCCCTAATATCTTATCAACATCTTCCCATGCCTCCCTCTTATGGATAACGAAACGTCCTAACTGGTTTTTTATTCTCAGTTGAGCCTTTTTCTTTGCACTACAAAATTGGGTTAAATCTGCATTGATAAGCTGCCTAAAATACTCCAGCGCAAAAAGTCTCGTAGGCACATATTTTGGCAGCTTGAAAGGGCATTGTTCACATCCATATATCCTTATTTCAATGTGATTCTGGTACAAATACCAATCACCTATCTTGTACTATCTGGAAAGCTATAAAATCTTCTTTATATGAGCAGAGAGTCTAGGAGGAGGGGTTCCTATTAATAGAGTGGTGGGTGGATGTACAAACAGGTCAATGAATTCACAATAGGTATAAGGGGAATCATGGACATTATGGAAGGCTGAGGTCCAAAAGATCACAGACCTCTCCTCTCCTTTGGAATCCAATTTCCTGATGGGAAATGAAAAGTTGTCTCGCTGATAATATAGTAGAGGGTGGCATATGAATGAGGTGTACTTCAAGACTCCTTCTCTGCCCAGATTTATGAATTGGTCATTGATCTTGTGGGCAATGAAAGTGGCATAGTCATACGTGACAGTAGGGGGTTGTCCTGGAGTAAACATTGAGAACAGAACTAAGGTGGTCTCATCAACAAATTCACTAGTTTCGAATCCTGGGATGAAGGATATCATACCAATTATGCGTTTTCCTATTTTAGTGAATGAGACATGCAAATATGGAGGTGGGCCTTGGGGCTGAAAATTTGGTTTCATGAACATTTGAGCAATACGGGTTATCTCTGAATTAGGTAATTGAGAGCCTTGCTCAAGCAGAAATCCCATGGAAATAGGTGCCAGAGGCTAAGTGGGATGGAAGTGTAACATCTCATTGATAGATTCAGTAGTTATGTAAAACCGGATAGTTTCGTATGGGCTTATAACTTCGTTACTGACAGGATCATAGTTGGCACAACATTGGTGGATAATATCTGGGAAAGCATTGACTGAGGGAAGGCAATACCTAGGAAGATTAGATTCCCGTATTCCATAGATATCAGAGCTGCTCAGATAACTATTCCTAACTCTGCAGAATGCCTGGAGGTGGTTCATGTCACTAGATAACTCTTTTATTTGGAAATCTCTGTCAGCCAAGGGTAAGTAATCCAGGTCTTTATGAGGTGCATTAAGGGGAGCGACGTTTAGGGCTACTGTATCTTCCATGTTTCATTCTTGTGTTTTCAAACTAGAGGTTGGGCTTCTCTAGAAAAAATGGGCAAAACAAGAGTTCTAGGCCTCTTTCTCTGAGAGCTGTGGATTGATTTTACTTGAATTCGGCATTGTCGGGTAAAATTCACATAGGAAAAATGAAATTATAGGTTTGGGTGGCAAATTGGGTAAATACCTGGCTCAAGGAGATTATTTGTGTAATTACAGGTTGAAAAGACTGATGGCAGGGCACATCATTGGAGCTTGTTAGCAAGGTGGTGGACTGTATCCTCATGCTATCACGTGGACGTAATTTGCATGGAAACAGTTCGTAGAAGAAAAATGGCGAACATAACGTATTACCGTGGTTATAACAAAATTTGGCTTTGGCGAGGGATTTTGGCATTTAATGGTCGAATGACATCATTGGGATGTGATGTCTTATCATTTTTCGAAGGGGTGGTAAGCGGTTTCCCCCCGCACTACTTTTAGGGTCGAGCGGTATCGGGCAGGGAGGCAGCGATCATATCAATAGCACGACGCATGTCCATGGTATGGGAGCAATACCGCCGGCTCCCCGGTAGTTAAATGTCAGACTATTGGGGGGTCGCGATATGATCATGGTCCATTGGATGAATGGGCCCAGATCTGATGGCTAGCGCTCAGCAAAGGTGGCAAGCGTTTAATGCGCGAGCCCGAAATAATAAACAATGCTTTTTTAATGGTATTGGGCACCGTGTTATTGTTCCGAGGTTTGGTTATAATTAACCTGAGTGGTTAATTATCCCATGTTTTACATGCGACGGTTATTAAAAGGTTCCAAATGAACCATTTAGTCCCTTTTATATAATGACTTATGGTTATAGCTAACTGGGGGTGGGATTAATAATATTTTTGGAGTTTTAGTATGCTAATATAATACGGGAAGGGGAATTGATTTCTGGGTATTTTAAATAATATATGTTTAAAAGTTAATATGGATTTTGAAATGAAACTGAAAGCACTAAGTTAAACCTAGGCCTTTTAAATGAAAAAGGGGTTTTGGTGATATTTGTAGAATTTCCTAAGTAAAAGGGGTTTTACTTAGGCATTTTCAGAAATGAAATGAGTGGATTAGTGATATTTAAGAAAATCATAATATCTCTGAGGGAAGTTAGTGAATGACTGGGGAAAAGGATAAAGGGGAATTACTCATGAAACTCCACCTTGCTTGAGCTGCATCAAAGTATATGCTTTGCACCTGTGATAGGGATAATATTAACACCTTTTGGAAACAAAATCAACCACAAGAGTGCTTCTGCAGCACCACTCTACCTACCCAACCTGCTTTGCCTAACATTTTTTCTTCTTTTCTTTGGGTGCACTTAGACTGGAAAACCCTCATCATCTTCTTTTCTTTTCATTGCCATTCTACCTAAGTCTACACTTATAACCTCCCAGGACTCAGATTTAACTGTTGAGCTCCTTTGGTTCTCTACCTATCTGCCAAGATTTGAACAGTTTGGGAAGATTCTATTCTCTATCTCTAAAACAAGTAAATTCAAACCATGAATTAGCCAAGATTGAGTTGTTTGGCCATTCATCAATGGTGGCATAAGTCAACATGCTGCACACCATCAAATTATTGCAAAAATAGGATAGTAGTGGCATTTTGGACTTGCACTCTTTCCTAGTCTATTTGATTGGGGTTCATTTCGTTCACTTTCCTAACCATTTCATTCTTTTTTCCCTTTGATTTTTCTTTTAGGGCATACCCTCTTTACATTTTTTAAATTTTTTGTTTTTTTGGTAATATGGAAAACCTTTGCAACCAACGAGAAAGGTATGAACATATTACAGAGCCCATCAATGCCAATCATTAAATATGACACCTATTGGTATAGGAACCTAGTAGGTGCATCCAACGATGTATAAGAAGTTCACAGGACAATCTGTAAAGGACCATGAATATTTGATTGGATATTTGGTAACAACAAATTTGATAGAATTATATTTAAAAAATATAAAATTTAAACTATTACACTTTCATTTCTCTTTAGATTTCTCGATCTATAGATTAAGGTTAATTCAATATGTATAGAGATTAAGACTCTGTATAAAATAAATAAAATTGAAATAAAATATCACAAACTATTATTGACAAAAGACATGACCTCGGAAACCCTTTTAGGAGAAAACCCAACTAGAAGGTGAAGACGCTTTGCTCTCTTTATATAAATAAAAAATGGTTGCATGTACAAACAAGGATGGCCTAAGGATTTGTTGGGTGTGGAGCCTGATTATTTTCTATATTCAAAGGTATCGCTACATTGGACCCTAGTTCATAATGGGGCGACAACACCACCCGTAAAATATTCGCTGCAGGGGGGTCGAGGCGGGGCGGCTATAGGGGTCTAGAGATATGATGGTAGAATTTATGTTTAATTTAGGGTTTATTGCCCTAGAAGGCATCCCCTAGTTACATATGAGGGAATTGTATTGCGTCTATCTAGATTTGTATTTTCAGTGAGAAAGAGATAGGACATTGAGAGCGAAGAGGGAATTAGATGGGATCTGCTATAGGTTGTATCTCTTCAGTTTTCTAGATAATATAAAAGGAAGGATTGGTTGTTTCTCCATGAATGTAGCGAAAACTTGGTGAACCGTGTATATCTCTGTCTCTCTTGTTTTATGTGTTTTCTATGTTTATATTTCTGCAATATTTTATGTGTTCCATTGCTTTGTAATATATAATTTTCTAACAATTAGTATCAAAGCTAAAGGTATATCTGGCTGATAAACTCACAAGAGAGGTCAAAAAATTCAACAGCTAAAACTACCTGTTGTGCAAGATGTAGATGGAAGATTATCTATATTAGAGAGATTTGTACTAACCATTGAGTGGAAAGGCAAAGAAGCTGACGAGTATGAAAGACACCGAATTGGATATTCTTGATAGAAAGGCAATTGGAACAATACGGTTGTCCCTAGCGGCATCGGTAGCATTTAATGTTGCAAAGGAAACAAAAACAGAGGGTTAATGTCGACATTGGCCAAATTATATGAAAAACCCTTGGCCTCCAATAAGGTATTTCTTATGAAGCATTTATTTAATATGAAGATGTCAGAAGCTGGATCTATTGCTGATCATTAAAATGAATTTAATTTAGTTACTAGTAAGTTAAGTTTTGTAGGGGTAACTTTTGGTGATGAAGTTAGTGCTCTATTATTTTTGTGCTCATTGCTAGAAAGTTGGAATGGTTTAGTTATGGCAATTAGTAACTCTGCCTCTAGATCTAGTACTTTAAATTTCAATGATGTTGTCGGTGCAATCCTTAGCGAGGAAATGCGATGGAAAAGCTCTAGTGAGAGACCAAATAATGCTTTAACTGCAGAGACTAGGGGAAGAAAAATGGAAAGAGGAATGAGCCTAGGATATCGTAGTAAGTCAAGAAAAGGAAGATCCAAGTCCAGATCGGGGATAGTGTGTAGGAATGTTGGGAGAAAGGACACCTAAAGGAAGACTGCAAGTCTAGCAAGGGAAAAGAAGGAGACGTGTAGTAAGAAAATAATCATGAAGGGAATGTAACACATGATGTGTTGCAAGAAGTTTTAATTCTTTCTTTAGAAAATATTATTGATTCTTGGGAGATAGATTTAGGGGCCTCATTCCATGCCACACTTGATAGGAAACATTTTCATGTTTATATTCAAGGAGATTTTGGACATGTTCGATTGGGTGATGATAAACCATGTAAAATCATTGGAATGTGTACAATTTCATAAAACAACAGAATGAAAATCAATGGCTATTGAAGGAGGTAAGTCATGTTCTAGATCTGAAGAAAAATCTTATTTCAATAGGGCAGTTTAGAGGTGAAGGCTGTTTAATTACTTTTATAGATAAAACTTGGAAGGTCACTAAAGGATCCTTAGTAATAGAAAAAGAAGAAAGGGTTGGTACATTGTATTTATAGAATGGTATTTTCTAATTCTGTTAATGCTTTAACCTCT
Source organism: Pinus taeda (assembly GCA_000404065.3). Taxonomy (NCBI): domain Eukaryota; kingdom Viridiplantae; phylum Streptophyta; class Pinopsida; order Pinales; family Pinaceae; genus Pinus; species Pinus taeda. The sequence continues at coordinate 33,508 of APFE031480285.1, read as the reverse complement.
ATAAGAGAAGATACATCATTGTGGCATCATAGGCTCGAGCACATGAGTGAGAAGGGAATGTGGATTCTTCAATCATGAAATTTGTTGCCAGGTTTGGAGCATCTTGATTTAAAATTCTGTGGGAATTGTGTTTATGGAAAACATAAGAGAGTCATATTCCTTGGATTTGGGAAATGAAAGAAGATCGAAAAATTAGAGCTTGTGTGTACAGATGTATGGGGACCTGTGCACGTATCATCTCTTGGTGGTTCTCATTATTATGTTATTTTTATTGATGATGCAACCAGAAAAACCTGGATTTATTGTACTCGAAATAAATCTTATATATTTGATACTTTCACAAAATGGAAATATTTGGTTGAAAATGAGACAAGAGAAAGGTTGAAGTGTCTCAGATCAGACAACAGAGGTGAATATTACTACAAAGAGTTTGATAGGTATTGTTCATAGAATGGAATTCATAGAGAGAAGACAGTTCCAGGAACACCACAAGGAAATGTTGTGTCAAAAAGGATGAATAGGAAAATCATGGAGCGTGCAAGGTGCATGATATTTCATGCAGAATTGCCTTTACAATTTTGGCCAGATGTTTTATATACTATTTCTTATCTAATAAATAGAGGGCCTTCATTTTCCTTGGATGGTGGTATTCCAGAGGAGGCATGGACAAGTATAAAGGTAAACTACTATTTTTTAAATACTTTTGGTTGTGAAGCCCTTGTCCACATTAATAAAGAAAATAAAACAAAGCTTGATCTAAAATCAAAGAAATGTACCTTTATTGGATATGGTGTTAATGATTTTGGTTATCTCTTTTATGATTATGAAAAAACGCAAAATCATTAGGAGCAGAGATGTCCTATGTAATGAAAAGGTTTTGTATAAGGATCAGCGGTAAGAAAAGAAATAGGAAAAAGAAAATAGAGAATGTACAGTGGTTGACAAGATCACAAGAAAACTGATGGTTCCTGAAAATCATAATTATCAACAGTGATAACAACAACCACAATAGAAAAAAGCACCTCAAACACCTGAAAGTGGTGTTAAAAGATCTACCAAGCTAAGTATAGTCCTTGAATGATATTCTCCTTCATTATATTATGTATTGTTGACTGATTTTAGTGAACTAGAATATTATGAACAAGTAGTGCGGGTAGAAACCAGGAAGAAATGGGAGCAAGCCATGAAAGAAGATATGGAATCCTTAGCACATAACCAGACTTGGGACTTACTTAGGTTGCCTGCAGGTAAAACAACATTGTAGAATAGGCGAGATTACAAGTTGAAGGAAGAAGATGGAGGTAGAAAAAGGTATAAAGCTAGACTTGTGGTGAAAGTGTTTGCACAGAAAAAGGGTATAGACTTTGATGAGATATTTTCTCCTGTTGTTAAAGTGACTTCAATTGGAACTATTTTATGTCTAGTAGCATTTGAAGATTTGCATCTTGAACAATTATATGTAAAGAGAGCCTTTCTCCATGGGGATTTTGAGGAAGAGATATATATGCAACAACCAAAAGGATAAGAGGTAAAAGGGAAGGAGAAACTAGTGTGCACGTTGAGGAAGAGCTTGTATGGCTTAAAACAGGCTCCAAGGCAGTGGTATGTAAAATTTGACAAGTTTATGTCTGAACAAGGTTATACTAGATGTCAGTCTGATCATTCTGTTTATCTCGAAAGGCAAAATGATGGCAGCTATATTATATTGTTATTGTATGTAGATGACATGCTTCCTGCAGGTTCTAACATGTAGAAAATAAATGTGTTGAAAAGAAAATTGGCAGACTCATTTGCAGTGAAGGATTTGGTTGCTACGAAACAAATCCTTGGTATCATAATAACTAGAGACAGGAAGAATCACAAATCAACGTTTTCTCAAAGTGAGTACATAGAAAAGGTGTTGAAAAGGTTCCATATGCAGGATGCAAAACAAGTTAGTATACCTTTAGCTAACAATTTCAAATTAAGTAAGGAGGAGTGTCCCAAGAGTCAGGAAGAAATAGCTCATATGTCTAAAGTTCCATACGCATCAGCAATTGGAAGCTTAATGTATGCAATGGTCTACACAAGGCCTAATATTGCACGTGTAGTGGGAGTTGTAAGCAAGTACATGAACAATCCAGGAAAATAACATTTTATGGCAGTGAAGTGGATTCTTAGTTATTTGAGAGGTACCACAATCAAGCATTATGCTTTGGTGGTTCAAACGTTGCTCTACAGAGATATGTTGATGCATATACGACTGGTGATAGTGATAATAGGAGGAGCACAACAGGGTATGTTTTTACTGTAGGTGGAACAACTATGAGTTGGATCTCAAAACTACAAAGTGTTGTTGCACTCTTAACAACAGAAGTAGAATATGTTGCTACTACAAAGGCTAGTAAAGAAATGATTTGGTTACAAAGGTTTCTAGATGAATTGGGTAAGAAGCAGGAGTTGGGCAAGTTATACAGTGACAGCAAGAGTGTCATACATGTTGCAAAGAACTCTACATTTCATTCCAATACTAAACATATACAACTCAAGTAACATTTCATATGGTCAACGTTGGAAAATGGACAATTGAAGCTAGAAAAGATACACACTAGCCAGAGTCCTACAAATATGTTAACAAAAGTCGTAAAGAGGGAGAAACATAGAATCTACTCAATTTCAATTGGTCTTCATGTATGACGAAGAAGATGAGAAACAACCAGGTCCAAAGTGTAGTCATTGTCCAACAAATGAAGAAGCGGTGGAGTTTCTATAATCAATCTCCAAGTGGGAGATTCTTGGGTGTGGAGCCTGATTATCTTCTGTGTTCAAAGGTATCGCTGCATTGGACCCCGGTTCATAATGGGGCAGAAACATCGCCCATAAATATTCGCTGCAGGGGCGTCCAAGAGGCAGTGACTGTGACATTTGGGAGCCCCCCCCCCCCCGCTAGCAGGCAGCACCCCCGAAGCTAAGAATAGATGTAAAATTGCATTGAAAAATGTTGTAATTTCGTAGTCAATCTGGGTAGTTTATTAGGAAGAGATCCGACGGTAGAAGTTATGTTTAATTTCTTGTTTTTTTGCCTAGAAGGTAACCCCTCGCTGTATATGAGGGAATTGTATTACGTCTATGTAGATCTGTATTCTGAGTGAGGAGGAGAGAAGAGATTCAGAGCGAAGAGGGAATTATAGTGGATCTGCTATAGGTTTTATCTCTTTAGTTTGTTGGATAATATAAAAGGAAGGAATGGATGTTTCTCCATGGACGTATCCCAAACTGGGTGAATTGCATATATCTGTGTCTCTCTTGTTTTACGTTTTCTGTGTTTATATTTTGCAATATTTTATGTGTTCCATTCCTCTGTAATATATACTTTTCTAATAGGATCATGGGCTAGAAAAATGAAAAAATCATTTTTATGTGCTCTGTCTCCTATCCCTCTAGGTAATTTTTTCTCATCTATGGAACAAATGCACTTGAAAAGAATGGAATCCCTTTTCCTTAGTGGCCAAATTATAACACGTCCTAATAGCCTATTGATGGCTAGGACTGACTACCCAAACTATTCAATAGAGTTACAGTAGGGACTTTTATAGAGTCTTATTCAACATAATCATGTAGATAGATCCTTTTCCATGAATAATGGGGGTTGAGATGTCATCATCTCAAATTATGGTGGTGAAAACTGGAAGGTCGAATTTTGAGTGCCATAACTTTCGCATACATACTCGAGTTGAGGTGATTCTTGTGTCATTGGAAAGGTATCAATGTGTAGAAAATGAAAGAAAAGGTGCAACACTAAAGAAGAAGATTTTTACCCACGTATAACATCATATGATGCCTCAAAATTCTCTTTGAAGGTTTTATAGTGTGATTTGTAAAACTGTGTCCCACCAATAAAAATGGCCTTGTGAGCTTAATCATCCACTTTTTCCAGTTTGAAAGAATCGATATGAATGAAAAAAATATTATGACCCAATCTGAGTCATTGGATCCATGATGTCTGTCGTTAAAACTTGGCCCTATATTTTCTCTGCAATGAACACATTACGCTAGTCTATGGCTGAGTTGAGGCATGTAAATTTGGTTACAGCAAAGCATGTGCTGATATACATGTGTGCTACAGATGGATATGGTATGAGATATGTCTTAGGTTGTGAAGTGAGACTACAGGGATCAACTGATTGTGATTGGGATAGGAGTACTATGGATGGAAAGATCACCTTGGGCTGGTTCTTTAGCTTGGGTTCAACTATGATATCCTAGATTAGCAGGAACCATAATTCTACTGCACTAGATATAATAGAAGTGGAGTATATTGCATCCATTGTTGTAATTCTAGAAGCAATGAGGCTCTTCAATATTTATGGAAGACTATTTGATCAGGTTCTAGAGATGAACTTAATATATTATCATAATCAAAGCTTTGTGAAGCTTTCAAAGAATTCAGTATTTCATGACCGGTTGAAGCACATTGAGATAAAATATCACTTCATCTAGGCATGGAGTAGTGAAGCTCTAACACATATCCACAAATGAGAAAAATGGAAACATTCTCACGAAGCCTCTATCTTGAGGGGAGTTTGCATACTTCAGAGATAAGCTTTGCTTGATGTATAATCTCTCCCTCGCTAAGAGAGAGTGTTGATGTTTCTATGGCGTTGGAAACACATTCTCACATGGGTTAATGATGATTTCACTAGTTTTATGAGCATATCGACCAACTTTGACTAGTGATTCAAAAGCATATTGCAAGGCATGTGATATATGTCAAAGAACATGGCAAATCTTGCAAACAGATGAAATGCCTTTGAATCCACAAATGACGTCGCAACCTTTCGAAAAGTGGGCAATAGATTTTGTAGGACCCATCAAACCTCAACTAAAGACAATCACGAGGTATATTATCACGACGATAAAGTATTTGACTCATTGGGAAGAAGCGCAGCTAGTGAAGGATTGCACGGGCGAGACTGCCACGAAGTTTCTATTTAAGCACATATTGATGCTATTTTCTTTTCTGAACTTGATAAGTGATCGTGGTATGCACTTTCTAAATGAAACGATCAATGCACTAACAGAGGAATTTCAGGTGTACCATCAAAAGAGAACACCTTATCACCCACAGGCTAATAGGACAGTCGAGGCATTCAACAAAGAGCTTCAAAATGTGCTCACCAAGGTATGCAATGCTCATTGAAGTGATTGGGACCTACACATACCTACAGTGTTATGGGCTTATCAGACGACATGGAAGAAACTAATGGGATAAACACCTTTTAGGCTTTTCTAAGGAGTGGAAGTTGTAACTTCTATGGAATAGATTGTGCCTAGTCTACGCATAACAACGCTCATAGGTATCATGGATCGTGGAGCCCTCAAAGAGAGGCCTGCATAGTTGGAGGAACTAGAGGAAGGGATATTTTTGGAAGGATTTCACTAGTAGGTCGAAAAGAAGCATGTAAAGGCATGGCACGACTGACACATCAAGCTGCGCAGATACAAGGTAAATGATCTAGTGTTATTGTATGATAGTAAGTTTGATAAATTTCCAGGGAACTTCAGGATGCATGGGTTAGGGATGTATATTATTAACGAGATTCCCGATGGAGGCACGGTTCATCTAGTCAAGTTAAATGGATAACCATTCCCAGGAAAGGTGAATGGAAGTCGCTTGAAACCATACACTAGCGACCTAGCAATGTGACTATATGAAAGTATCACAGTCTTAACACTCCAGGTCGTTGAAAGGAGGTGTCGGATTATAAACTACACTGCCCGGGAGCTACACTATGATAGGATTGTACACAGTAGCGAAGTGTCACAGGGTCCACGACAATGCGAAGATAGTTGCGATGGCATGCAAGTCTGCTAGAAAGTGACCATTAAGGTCATTATTCACGATTTGATGGTTGGTTTGAGGCCAAATGGAGTGGTCGACAGACATTTAAGGCAAGCTTTGTGGGCTAGATTGTTGAAAATTTGCTGCCAATCTAGCATTAATGGACTGAATGTGGGGGGAACAGTCGAATTCAAATTCAAAAGGCCCTATATATTACAAGTGGTTGTCCACTGAAAAGTGCTTGGAAATTTGAGAACCGAGCTGTTGCATTATCGAGTGTGTATGGACTTGTCGAACTTTGAGGATTTGAGAGAAAGTTCAGTGTTTGAAAAATTTCCAAAGGAGATGCAGGACCTTCTAACTAGACTGATGTCGACACCCGAAGAATCCGCACAAGAAATTACGGATGTAGAAGCCCCAGAGAACGCTAGCATGATAGTTGATGTCCCTAAATCAGCGTGCACACCGACACCTCAGAAGGACAAGCAGGCTATGATCCTGGTGTGCGTCACATTAAGGAATCCACAGATGAACAAGCTCACCTTGCAAGAATAGGGGAAGTCCATTAATCTAGAGGCTGACAAAGAGGAGTTTCAAGAAATCCTGATGGATGACGAAGGCAAGGATGTAGAGAAGGAAGTTGAAACCCAAGGTGTGGACCCTATTACTTGGTTACCTGAATATGTTTAGTTGTGCAAGGGTAAAGTTAGGGTGTCGAAGGGTATAGATGATAACAAGAGCTCTCTGCAAACTCTATTTCTCCCAGAGGATATTATTTTTGAGGCACCGCACTTGGGGAGGGTTCCTGTGTTGAAATTCGAAGTTTGGGACCTCACAAACCATGAGAAGTTCTTCCATTTAGTGACTGAGAAGATAATGTGCTAGAAGATCGATGCAATGGCTAGAATGATTGAATTGGAGCTGCGCAAATGGCTCAAAGGTGTAGAGAAGGTTGGGTTGCTAAACCTGCTCTAGGTGCCACATTAACACTACACCCCAGTGACCGTCTTTGTCATCAGGTAGCTGCTCTACTTGGTGCATGATGGGTGCTTATGGTTGGAGGAGCCCATCCACATAACAAACCATTTGATTCACCAGATTACATGGCTACCTTGGTCAGGGGAGGACCCAATAAACATCTCAGAGGGAAAAGGTGGCCAGTTGGCCCTTGTGGAGGCAATGAAAAAGAAGTTTAAGTTGGAGAAGAAGAAGCGAGGTTATGCCATCTCCAGCATCAACAACCCTACAGTCAAGGTCGCAACACAAATATTCATAGGGAAGGTGATCCGGAAGTGCCACATGGATGAGGTGCCTGTGTCAGTGGTTGAACTAGTGGCACAATGCGCAAAAGGGGTCCTTTTCAACTAGGTAAACTATCTATATGGTGAGTTCCTTGTGAACTGTCACGAGGCACAGGTTTAGGGAAAACCGTTTCGCTACCCATGGCTCCTGTTGTCGATAGTATAGGTGGCATGGGAGTTTCCTGAAGGTAGCCAGTTAACTTCAGGCACGGCGGACCTTCCAGAGGGAGCGAAGTACAGTTTGCTATGGGTGACCAAGGACGCGCAATGTATCTAAGAGAGTAAGATCTTCTAGGTACTAATGGAAATGAATATCCAGATGGGGATCAATCGCAAGCCATGGTTATCACCCACGATCTACAACAGTTTGAAGAGTTTTGCAGAGTTTAAAGCATATTTCCACCATGTCTTCATCAGGGCAGGGAAGTACCCTATGAAGATGTCGCATGATTTACCGTGTTTGGTGACTGGCGATGTCATATTCACAGTCCTCGAGTCTTGGCCGTTGAAATGGTGCGCTCTAGCTAGCTCCATGGTGGAAACAGAGAATTCCATCATGTAGCGCAAGAAGAAGGAGAGAAAGCTTTGAATGGAATAGTTAGCAGAAAAGCACAGGAGAGAAGAAGCAGTAGCTAAGGCCCATGCAGTGCGCAATGCTGTGAAGCTGGTGGAATAGTAACAAAAAATAGGACAAGAAGAGCGCAAAGGATAGAAGTCACCTTTGCCTAAACTGGAGACAGACACAGAACGAGATGGTATAGACACGCAGACAACGTCCACCCAGCTCAAGCACTCGTGACCACGAGAGAAGATAGTGTCGGAAAAGAAAACAAAGGCATAAAAGACATTGTTTGACCCAATCACCCTCACCGAGGGGGATTTGCATGATATCAGCAAAATGGTGAGGGATGTCACCGAGGAGGCCCTCCAACAGTTTGAGGAACAAAAATAGTTGGTATTGGGGGCTCTTTCGATAAAGTTGTAGAAGTTACATGTTTTCACTCCACAGGTTGGTGAACTGTCCATGACCCTCGCAGTTGGAAGTTCAGTTATCGAGGAAATGTTGTGCAAAAGGGTGACCAATACGATAGTGCCACTAGATTGGGCACTTATTATAGGGAAGGAAGCCGACAGACCCATGGTGACCATTTTGAAAGGGGTAAGGTTGAACATGGCTATGCTCCCTGAAGAGACACTCTGCCTCTTGTAGGATGGAGTCATTGTAGAACTTAGGGCCAGGCAGAGTCATGCTCTACAGGTAATGAGCTAGTAGCGCATCAACATTGAGCAGTTATGTCTACAGCACAACAAAGCAATAGAGCAGAACAAGAAGATAATGGAGGTTGTAGAGGAAGCTTGTTGGATGGTCCCAGAGTTGGACATTCAGGGAGAAGAACTAGTGGAGGCATGCATCCGCAAATTGGCCACAGGGGTGTATGACGCTAGAAGAGAGATGGCCAAGGTTTAGCTAGAGCTGAATCTGTAGATCGTATAACTAAAATTGAAGGATCAACCTTCAACTCCACTGGAGATAAGGGAACAATGAACCACTGTTGTTATAGCAGCAACAACGGTGATTGACAATGTAGTGGCAGACTGCATGCAACTATTCAAACAGTCATTCAAGGTCCTAACCACCATGAGGGAGAACCTGAATGTAGATCACCTAGAGATAGAGGCACGTGAGCTACAACATAAGTATGATGAAGTAAAATGAATGACACAGATGGTTTCCCTTACACAGAGGCTTGCAAGGATTCAGGAGCTAAAGGTACTCAAGGAACAGGTGGATGTCGCTTGGCATAAGGAAGTAGTCTTAAAAATGCGCGTACAACCATGGATCGATGAGGCTTATACAATTACAACCTCCATTGAAGAAAATTTCGTGCAACTGCAAGCAACTCAGCAGAGGACTAAGGGCAGTAGTTCAACAATAGCGGTCACCAAATAGCACGTGGAGGAAGTCCAACAGGAAGTCGCTCAGTGCGTTGCCAAAGTTCCAACGATCCAAACAGAGCTGGGAGCTCTTTTCTCTAAGATCTCTGCACCTGTAGAGTGACTAGGGGGAAGTCGTGATGTTTTTGTTGTAGGCCTGTTGGGCGCGGGATCCCCCAAGGGTAGTTTTGGGGATTAAAGCCTAGATTTTGGTCCAATTTTGTAACACAAATGTAAATACTCTACATTTTGTGGGCGCGAAGCACGTAGTTGTTAAAGAGTCATAGGGTTGTCCGCCCTTAATTTGATAATGTAATGTCAGTTATAAAAGATCTACTCATGGTCTGTGAACCATGGGGTTATATAAATAGAGAAAAACTCTAAGTAGTGAAAGGCATCTAGTGAAGAATCAATTGAGAATGAAGATGTATGTCAGATAGTTCTGAAGTGTAAGTCTAAGTCTTCGGTCATAGCATAGGAAGAGGCTTTGCAGCTGAGTGTGCAAAGGCATAATAGTCCACAGCTGAGTGGGAGGACCCCTACAACTAAGTGCGTAGGATGAGTCGAGTCTATAATCATCTTGAAGTATTAATAAAGAGATGTTTTCTATCATTCCTATCTATTTATTTCATGTTTATGCATCTGTTGTATCAGGTACAAATTTCACTTCCAGTGATTTTATGATGCGTGAATGTGTATAATTGTATTGGCTAAGTGAATGCAAGTAATAATTTTTGTTTATGTGAAGCTAACTAAGATATGTTAATAAGATAAGTAAGATACTTATCATAGTTTCAGAGATATGACAGTTCATTGCCTTAGCAGTGCGAAAGGACTTCAGCCCCTGGTGAGGGCTACGCCGAAGTCGATTGTAACACTTCACAAAGGTAGTGAAGGGTAGAGATGAGGGATAAGAAACTTGCGTGAAGGCATGTATAGTTGGAATAAATTGACATCTCGACCATCTCAAGGGTGTAGAAACTTGGTTCCAACATCACCCCATAATGCTTTAGGTGAGACTTTTGTCTGCACTCCGTGAGCTGATGCCAAAAGGGCCAGTAGTTTAGGGATTTGTTTGGCTAACTAATGTTGAACTTGAGTCACGCCTTCTCAAGTGATCACTGACATATGAGAAGGTACCAATTAAGTATGACATAAGAAAAATCGACCTCAATGAGGTCCTCTAACAATTTCTACAATATATTTTTCTTCCTATGATATCTTGGGTATAAAAAATAACATATCTACAAAAGAAAAAAGCCATATATTACTTATGTTCAAACTCTATATATGGTGTATTCTTAGGCAACTTTTGAAGATGTTTCGCTGCCTTTACCAAATAAAATTGTAGTTTGGTTAAACTCTGTATCCTTTCATTTAGCATCAATTTCTGCAATATAAATGTCACACATAGTTATTCCCATTTCTCAACATGCTACATATGATAAATTAAAAGTCACATAAAACCAAGAGCAAAACCTTTTCTAACCAAAACAAACAAACACGCAAACAATGCCTGTAATAAAACTTCATTCTAATATCAACAGATGAAAAGAGAGTGGACCATTTTTGCCACTTGACTTTGCCTATTTTTGTTATGAAAGTGCTCGAGCTTCAAGAACCAACAAATGTGAGGGAAGTTTTAATTGTGAAAAAAAATATGTTGACCTTTGTAGACTTCTTCAAAATTATGTGAATGATGCCATTTTCGGATGCGGTAAATCTCATAATAATAAATGGCCACATTGGATACAAAGATTAAATATAAAAATTTATGGACATGGCATGTATTCTAATAAATTGCATTGCAATGACTACCATGGGCCTCCACGGGTTACAACTACTCAGTGTGTTAGTCTTGATGATGAAAGAGAGATGGCAACGATAAATATCGATGGTCCTAGTTTTTATGGTGGATATCTTCAAACCAAGGTTGTCATCTTAGGTTTTGACATTGTAAACCTGGATCTGGTCCTCACCTAAGGTTTATCAAGGATATTTTCACAAGAGTCTCACAATTTATCCAATAAATAAACAATTAAATTGTATATTAAAACAAATCAAAGCGAACTACTCAAAATCCTCTTAGGTGGGCTATGGTGAAGCGATTAAATGAAACCACTTTTAGTGCACAAAACTGGGTTGAAAGCCACCCAAAGATATGATACTGAATTAATATGGCCAACGAAGTTATCTACCTCATCGAAAAGTGGGTGGAAGTCTTAACAACCATGATGGCCCATGGTTATGGTCTGTCTCAACAAACAAGCAATGATGGAAGTATTGGATGAATTTAATGGAAGAGATACCCTTAGCCATGGCCTCTAAGAAAAGGTATAGCCCAATTCATTAACAAATTTCCATTTTTCCAACTGCAAAAAATAATATCGCAAGATCCTAAAGTGGATGGAAAAATACCTTTGCTATTGTAGCCATCAAGTCATGCATGGAATGTGCCACCTCGTCGGCCTCAAAGAAATATGCTTCTTCAGACTTTTCTATGGCACTTACATACACCTATGTAAAAGTACATTAAATCAACTTGTAATATGAGATGGAAATAAAGAAGAAATATCAACTATGGTGTTAATACCAGTCCAAAGAAAAAAATATTATTCACTAAAAATCAATGTGTTACACACACAATAGTGCCAACTCTTTTTCCTAGGGGAAAAGGAAAACCAATTAGATCAGTTGAAGGTCAAGCACTGATGCTAACTAATGTCCAAAACAAATTTGGGCAAGCCAACACACCCTCAAATTATTAATTCAATCAAAATGGGAAGGTCTAAGCCCTCATACAAATGTTGAAACAATATGAAATGAAGGGCCTGAAGAAAACCCCACCCATATCAAATACTTAAGAGCTTACTTAATAATCTTACCCTTACCTAAAAGAAAGAATGTTTCACAACTTTTTAACCAAATTAAAGCTCCTGGAAACCAAGTTATGCCTTTGAAATGCCATAAAACATTTCAATTAATGTTTCACAATTCTGAAATGCCATCGAAAATGGCAAGTGGCATTTCAAGGAAAAATGGGCATGTCTTAATCTGGTTTAACTGTGTTTTGATACGGAAATTGACCATAGGAATCTGTCCAAGTGCTTTAAATTGACATTGACATACGTTTTGACACTAATTTCACATTGAACAAGCTGCTAGAAAACCCTTACACCATGTCTTGGTTATAAATACAATTTACCACTTATTATTTCTTCACACTTTCTTCGAGACTGTTTGAGCAAAGGTGTCTCCTACACAAATAAGAAGCACTTTTGTTGTGTTTTTTGGGTAGCAGAGGTCCCGCGTAACAGTTCTGGGGCTTAGAGCCTATAAATTAGGATAAAAATATTGTAAAAACTCCAAAATATGTGAAGCACGAAATGTAATAGATTGATTCAAAGGGTTGTGTGCCCAAGAAATAATATAGAATAATAGGAAGTAAGTCAGCTTGCCAATGGTCTGCGGACATGGGATGTATAAATAGAGTGAGGTTTTATGGGTAGAAGGTAGCTTTTTGGTATGTAATTTTGGATCTAAAATGTAATGGGTGTTTGAGGAGCGAAGTCTTGAAGCATCTGTAAGTCTGAGTCAATGGTGTTGGTAGGTAGATAGAGGCTCTGCAGCTATGTGCACAGAGGCCTAGTAGAGTCCACAGCTGTGTGCGTGGACCCCTGTAGCTGAGTGCGCATGGTGGATCTAGATGTATTGGTGAAGGAAGTGAATAAAGATAAGTTGATTCTGAAATTCTGTGTTGAATCTGAATTACTGTGGATCTAGCTAATTTACGGTTGACATAATTGTTTGATCTATGCGTATGTTATAAGTTTATGTAAATCTGTATCTTTTCTAGGTGCACGAACTCGTTATTTCTATTAAATGTTTGTTTAAAGACCCTAAAAGGTATATCTAATCTATAACAACGCATTAATAAGAATTAAGGATTTTTCCTGGGGATCTACGTGGAGCAGAGTGGTACAAAGCCATAGAAAGGTGTGTGAACCTTCCCAAACACATAAAGACATCCCAAGGGTGCAGAAACCTAGTTCCAACACCCTCCCCTGCTACCTCGGGTGAGACCTCAGTCCGCACTCTGCGGGCTGTTGCTACCTCGGGTGAGACCTCAGTCCGCACTCTGCGGGCTGTTGCAGAAAGGGCCGGTAGCTATGGGATTTGTTTGGCTAAATAACTCTTCCGAACCTCGATCAAGCCCATATAAGCCAACATGTGTGAAGCATTGCGATATGGTTTTGTGGTCACAATCAGAAGACAATTGTGAGTAACAACATTGTTTCACACTTCATTTAGTCACATTTTCTTTAACAACTTTTAGGAAAAAGTGTTCTCTACTGCTACAACAAGCATGCTCTGTACATTTTGGATAGCATGGATATTATTGGAGGTTACATTTAATTTTTCTTACTCAATTATCCTTTCTTCTTGTGTTATTTTATATTTATAGATAGACAGAAAAATATTGTTTCCCTATTTCAATTTTTTTTTTGTCTTTTTACTTTTCTGATGAGGGATAAGGAAGGTATCATGTCCCAGCATGTACCCCTCTCCCAATACCATGCAACTTCCCTTCTAAGGATATTTGAGATGGAGACTCAAAGGCTTACTAAGAGAGCCCTCAATCAATCTCCAAGTCATTTGTCAGACCTTCAAAAAATAATTCCAACTCAAATTGACTTTTTAAGTTAAAATTGATGCCCTTAAGGGTTGATTAGCAATGGGCTTGTAATAGGTCCATTTAAGGATTTCACAATAACGGATCTTTACTGTAAAATATTAACATAAAAATAATTCTAATAATGTTGATGCATCACTAGCATAACAAGACTAACACATCCAAAGTGTTTCCACAATTTACATTGAACTAAAACTTACTCAAGAAAGTATCCAACATAATCAAGAAAGAAAAAGGAAGCATGTAATAAATAATATAGACAACTAACTGGAACATTAATAATAATATCTGTGACCTGATTCCAAAGGCTTCTTAACACTACTTACAAAGGTATGTTCTAAGAGCACTAAATTTGTCATGTTTCCCTTCCATAACATTTGCCATGTTGTCATCATATGTAGGAATAAGCACATCGTTGGCCAAAGACACCATGTAATCCAGTGCAGCCATTTCAGATGAATGATTTTGCAATGGATTTAAATCCATAGGACAAAGATGAGTCTCCTTCCTCACCTATAGATTTTTGTTGATTACCATAAGTGCATGAGATAAGAAAATCCAACTTCAAAGGAAAATGAGTTGAAGTGAGTGAATCGATCAACTTACAATATTTGGATAAGTTGAATAGATGACGAGAATCCTCCTTTCTCCCCCATAGATTTATTCAACAAAAATATACATTTGAATATTTATATCAAAATCAAAAGCTTTTAGTACTTATGGACTTTCCTCGGGTGTTACAGGACATAGTCTTTCCTTCCTCTTCATTTAAAAAATTATGACCTCCTTCCACCAAGGGTAGGCATGCCTGTGCGAGAAATATAACAAGATAATATGATCAACATTATTAAAAATAAATATTTTGACTTGACGAGGAAAATATTATGATTTCCAAACATGTAATATACCTCAGTCTGATGAGTTCCTCAACTGATTCATCGGTACAGCTAAGGGTGCAACAAAAAAAAAACCAATATATCCATTTCATAACAAAGATGAAGAACCACAAAAGGACCATCCTGTTGCAATATTTAAAAAAACAATTCATCTAATTCATCAATTTTTGAAGTGAGAAGCAAAGTGTTGTAGTTCACATGACAACATAGCTTTGAAACCTGAAGTGGCAGGCTACTATTTTCTAGATGTGCATATGTCTTATGCAAATGCAAACTTTGTTCTTTCTTATAAGGGGAAGGATTTGTATCATGGTAAGAAACTTTTTTAGTATCCTTTTGTGCGAAGCCCAAAGTATTAAATGATAGTCTTCGATACGCAATCTGATGCAGGTAATAGGAAATGTTTGACCAGCTCACAGGAGGCATGGTGAAGATTATCCCATCTTTTGCCTTTGCGTCTCATCTTTTGCCTTTGCCTTCAGCTTTGAAGGAAGATTCTTTACTATCTAAAACTTGCCTCTGAGAGATGTGATAAACTGATCCACATCAAAAATGTCTTCAAATTCATTGTTCACATAAAATTAAATATTAATTTTCGCAAAAGGAAACATGAAGGATAAACCAGCCCCACAAGTAATTAATGCCATGCGATAACCAATGATAAAATGAAGCAATAAAACATATTGAAGATCTGTTAATAGATAGGCATTTTGAGAAATCATGCCTTGATTTCCTTGTGAGTGCACAATAACTTTTAGGATTTCATGACTTCCATTGTGAAAATTTTGTATGCCGCTGTATGAGATGAAAATGCTAGATTGACCACAACTTTGAATACTTGAATGAGTTCTGGAACATATGAATTCAAATTTGATTCAATAGGCTGCGTTATGCCACTTTTCGTTAAGAACATTTCTGAAGAAGTATCTGATGCCAAGGATGAATGAGTCGAGCAAGAAACCATTTGGAATAATCTCTAAATGATAAACTTTTGTTGAGTTTTGTTCGAAACCACATATATAACATTATACCTATTTTACTTCAAGTTTTCACATAATAAGAAAAAATTCCATCGTTGAAAATTTGGAAACCTCTCTGTAGCCTTAACACTTCAGAACAAGGACATAACTTCATACACTAGTTGAATTTTCCATTAGAGCATCGATTTCAACTAGTTCCCTCCAAAAATAAAGCAATGTGAGATGCAATTTGATCCTTTCAGTAAATAACCCTTCCCATGTTATATATCGCCTTGAAATTACAATTGATGATAGAAAATTAGAATTAATCTAAAAACATCTCTAACTTTATGTAATTTTGGCACACATGTTTGAATGGGAAGAAGGAAAAACTGAACATCAAAACCCTACAAGAGGAATTATAGAGAGAAAGGGGAGGTAGAGTGGGAATGAATACTAACCAGTGAGAAGTGTGCCCTTGCTATTGGATATCTGGGACACAATTAATGTTCTAATTTCAATAGAAATGGAAGGAGGTATGCAAGTGGAAAATCTTTCAGACTATCATAACCAATGTAGGAGCCATTTGGCATGCTTGCGCTTGCTCACCAAATGCTCGATAATGGTGCATTCTCCTTTCAAATTACTTGATAATGAATTTTCCTTGTTCATCATCCCCAAGTTCTTCTACAACTAAAAACAACCCAATGGACTAGATAACCTTTCATAAAAGACAAAAGAGATGAAATGGAATGTAGTTAGATAACAAATTGGTTTCTAGTCTATTTAGTGGCAATCCTTCTACCGCAGTTCTTGCAGAAGGAGAAAATTTGTGCTAGATTGATGATAGAATTAAAATACTCATTAATGGGGCCATTGTCTACCTAATGAGTATCCAAATAGAATGGATGTTTCTTACTTTCCACCTGAGAACCTTCGAATCATTCTTGGCTCATAGTGGCACACCATCAATGGTAGCTTTTATGAAAATATATTCAACATTATGAAGAAGATCAGAAGATATGACTCTAACAACTTAGAATATTATAGATAAACGAAATATTTAGGTTATGAGGAACATGTAGGTGTTGTTTAAGACTGTACGAATGAGTTGAACACCCTACTTCACAAGAAAAATGCTCTAGAATTAGAATTCTTTCCAAAGAAGCTCAAAAGAGATGCTATGAACATGAAAATTGTACATATGTGGAAGTAGTAGGTGATGAGGAACATGTAGGTCATCTTGGGAATTGTAAAGATGAAGTCAACACCCCAGTTGACAACTCGTCTGCTCTAAAAGGTTGAAAGTGTTTTCTCAATGCTTCTTCAAAAAAATTTAACGGTAAGGTTGGAGAGGAGGATTCTGCTCAATAATCAAGGATTATTGTATTGCACATTGGAAATGATGTTGTTAAGTGGAATATTTCAATCACTGATACAAAATAAATACTCTAGAACTATAATTTTGGCTTGAATGGAGCTAAAATTGAATCAGTTCCTAGTGAAAACATAATAATTCATACAATTAATGTTAAGAAGTCAAAGAAGGGATCTACAAGTTGTGACAAGAAATTTGGTACTAATAGAGTCATTTTTTTATGTCTTGTTCAATTATTTGTAGTACGACAATGAAATTTGAGGACTTGTTCATTTAGTAGTTGTGTGCAATAATACTAAACAGGAACATAAGCCTTCATGCACAAGTCCTCTTATTAACATTCCACAGTGTACATTAGCATGTAGCATGCAATCAACATTGCCAGGTTTGAATGTAATGGTGGCACTAACATCAATGTTTTTATAAAATCCCTTTATCTATTCACTGCAAGTACACTTTTTTGCAGAGATTCTTATGTAGATCTCACATCCAAGGATTGCTACCATAATATGTGATCACGGTAACAACTTTTAATGATATAGAAGCATCTCAAAACGATAAATTTTTATAACCTAGAGATAGGATTTTGTGAATATTGTTTTCCATATTGGTGTAGATTGCATTGATAAGAAAAACGTATTCATTCATTATTCTTGTTCGAGCAAACTAGAAACAAACTTTGCAAAATTGGTGAAGCCATGAAGACTCCATGTCTTGCAAAAAAAGTTAATGTCAATGATGCAAAATTAATACCTTCCTTGATCACGAAGCGGAGAAAAATAGAGCAAGCTGTAGCAATCAATTATTTGTCGAGACAGATGGTTCTATGGAGGAACTAAAGTATATGATTTTAATACCTCTTGGACTATTGTATGATCACAAAGGAGACCACACCATTCATTGAACAAGGGCCTGAGAATTCACTAGCTATGTCTAACCACCATTGACCAAGTCCACCAACTACAACTTAATATCATATACCCTATGACTAAGATAAAACTTTGATAACTAGCATAAAACATAACTAAAATGAAAGAGGTGCATTTAATTGCTCTGATTGTGTGCCAAATTGAAAGCTTTGGAAGGTGGTGTGAAGAGAATTATAAGTAGATTTTAGTTGCATGTCTTTGTGGAAAATGTCCTCATAGACATGCATGTGAAATGTGGAACTATAGAGAAGGCATGGTAATTGTTTTACAAAATGTAGTATGATGGAACACTATCATTGCTTGACATGCGCATAATTGACATGCTCTTGAGGCCCTGAAACTCTAAAAGGATAAAACATAAAGACATTGGGCTAGAATCCAAAATATTTTATATGATTCTTCATGTGTGCCACTTTGGCAACTCTAGAACAAGGTATGGAGATTCATGACAGAATCAAGGGAGTGGTTTCAAGATGAATATGTTTGTATGGAATGCCTTTGTAAGCATGTATGTGAAATGGGGAAGCATATAAATTGCAAGCGATATGTTTGACAAAATCCCTTAGCAAAACATTGTCCCATCTTCTAGTTCACCTTTATAAAATTCACAAAAACTTCTCATGCTGAGTATAAAATTTTCATCAAAGTTGTTGGTGGATTATTCTATCTCTGCAAATGTAAAGAACTGACCCATACATGAAGGCGTAGATGAAACATAGCTACCGATACCACTCTTGTGGGAACTTGGGGAAACTTTGCTGGCCATACTTTTTGAATTCCCATCATACAAAGGAAGAGGAAACCATGTTGGAGGGGAGTTATTTCACTTTGATTTTGGGTGGATATACATGCAATATCCTATTTCTAGTAGTCTCAGTGCAACAAAATCTCAAACAATTGATCCAATAATAGATCCCATCATCCCATTTTTTCCTTTGGAGTTCATAGGACTATTGCCATAAGCAAGATAGGGCTCATCCAAAATTCGAACGGGACTGCTCATTTTCATTATTTCCAACCCATTTAGTATAGCATTAATATAGGTATTATCATATATAGGACTTGTCGGCCCGACCTAGATCTAGACCAGCTTCACCTCGACGGAAGTATTGGAAACAATGTCTTGATAGAAAGACACATCCAACCCCCTTGCCTTGCTAGACATATCAGACTCTGCTAATGTAGATTGCCCATTGATATAGGCACTACCAATAAACAAATATATAGCTCAGCTACCAATATCACAGAAATGCATCCGAACAAAATATGTAAGAATAGAGTCCACACTAAAAGTCCAAGAAATGTTGAAATTTGGGGTTTATAGTACTGGATGCACTCATAGCCATTTCCTATTTTGTTGCATAGACAATGTTAGGAGAAATAACTTCACTATCAAGAGCATTTTATTTGATAAAATTTGGATTAATAGAAGAACTCTTACTAATAGTTTTTATCTTCAAATACTTCTAAACTGTCTCCAAAACTCTCCACAAAGTATAATTCCTAGAATTGATCTTAGTTCCTCCCATATTAAGCGTATAGACTGTCTCTAGAGCTATTCAATAAAGTGCATACCATCCTCAAGAGGCTGAATAAATAGAGCCCTCGTTGCTATCAACCGATCAGGGGCCAAGACAACCTCAATGGCATTGACAAATGTCGGAGACCTTTGCCTTTGTCAGCATTCTTCCATCTTGTAGTAGCATGGCAGCCCTAGAACCAGGTGTCGAGATCCATGAATAAATAATTAGAAATTGGTTTTTGTATGATGTGGTTCTAGAAAATTCCCTCAGAGACATGTATGCAAAATGTGGAAGTATATGGAAGGCACATGAATTGTTTAACAAAATACATCAACAACATGTTGTCTCTTAGACAACCATGCTTGTAGGATATGTGCATAATCGACTCATTGATGAAGCCTTAAAGCTCTTTAAGGAAGTAGATGTGCAAGTGAAAAGTCTTCCAGACTATCATAACCAATGTAGGAGCCATATGGCATGCTTGCGCTTGCTCACCAAACACTCAATAATGGTGCATTCTGCTTTCAACTTACTTGATAATGAATTTTCCTTGTTCATCCTCTCCAAGTTCTTGTACAACGACAAATAGCCCAATGGACTAGATAACCTTTCATAAAAGACAAAACAAATCAAATTGAATGCAGTCTGATAACAAGTTTGTTTCTAGTCTAGTTATTGGCAATCCTTCCCCGACAGTTTTTGCAGAATGGGAAAATGGGAGCTAGATTGATGATAGAATTAAAATACTCATTAATGTGGACATTGTCTACCTAAGTAGTATCAAAAGAGAATGCATATCACTTACTTTCCAGATGAGAACCTTTGAACCATTCTTGGCTCATAGGTGCACACCATTAATGGTAGCTTTTCTAGATGCAAACAAATTATAATAGCAGAGGAAGACTACTTATTGGCCCTCATCAATAAATTATTAGGCTTATCTAAATCTTATATTAAAGAATCTACTCAAAAAATTTTCTCAAAATATATTCAACATTATGAATAAGATTAGAAGATATGATTCTAATAACTAAGAATATTATACAGAAAGGAGAATTCAGGTTATGAGGAACATGTAGGTGTTGTTTAGGACTGTAAAAATGAGTTGAAAACACTAGTTCACAAGTCAAATGCTCTAGAATTTGACAATTCTTTAGAAATACGATCGGAAGAGATGCTATGATCGTGAAAATTCTACATAAATGGAATTAGTAGGTGACAAGGAACATGTAGGTCATCTTGAGAATTGTAAAGATAAAGTCAACACCCTAGTTCATAGCTCGTGTGCTGTAAAAATTTTAAAGTGTTTTCTAAATGATTCTTCATAATTTTTTAATGGTAAGGATGGAGAAGAGGATTCTGCTGAATAATCATGGATTATTGTATTACCCATTGGAAATGATGTTGTTAAGAGAAATCTTTCAATCACTAATACAAAATCAATACTCTAGAACTGTATTTTTGTATTTAATGGAGCTAAAACTAAATCAGTGCATAGTGAAAAGATAATAATTCATACAATTAGTGTTAAGAATTCAAATAAGGGATCTACAATTTGTGACCAGAAATTTGGTACTGGTAGAGTCATTTGTTTATGCCTTGCCGCAACTATTCGTAGTACAACAATGAAGCTTAAGGACATGTTCATTTAGTAGTAGTGTGCAATAATACTAAACAGGAACATAAGACTTCATGCACATGTCCTCTTAATAGCATTCCATAGTGTAAATCAAGATGCACCATGCAGTTAACATTGATAGATTTGGATGAAATGGTGGCACTAGCATCAATGTATGTATAAAAACCCTTCATCTATTCACTGCAAGTACATTTTTTTGTAGAGATTCCTATGTAGATCTCATATTCAAGGATTGATACCATAATACGTGATCATGGTAACAGCTTTTGATGATATAGAAGCATCTAAAAAATGGTAAATTTTTATTAACTAGAGATAGGATTTTGTGAAAGAATGTTTTCCATATTGGTGTAGATTGCATTGATAGGAAATACATATCTGTTCATTCTTCTTGTTCTAGCAAAGTAGCCAAAAACTCTACAAATTTGGTGAAGGAATGAAGACTCCAAGTCTTGCAACAAAAGTTAATGTCAATGATGCAAAATTAATACCTTCATTGGCAATGAAGGGGAGAAAAATAGAGCAGTCTATACCAGTCCATTATTTTCCAAGGCTGATGATTCTATGGAGGAACTAAAGTATGGGATTTTAATACCTCTTGGACTACTGTTGGATCACAAAATAAACCACACCATTCATTGAACTAGGGCTTGAAACTTCAACAGCTACCTCTAACCACCATTGACCAAGTCCACCAACTACAACTTAATATTATATACCCTATGACTAAGATAAAACATTGATAACTAGCATAAAACATAATTAAAATGAAAAAGGTGCATTTAATTTCTCTAATTGTGTGTCAAATTGAAACCTTTAGAAGGCAGTGTGAAGATAATTATAACTTAATTTTAGTTAGATGGCTTTGTGGAAAATGTCCTCATAGACATGCATGTAAAATGTGGAACTATAGAGAAGGCATGGTAATTGTTTTACAGAATGTGGTCTGATGGAACACTATCATTACTTGATGTGCACAGAATTGACATGTTGTTGAGGCCCTGAAACTCTGAAAAGATATAACATAAAGGTATTGGGCTAGAACCCAAAATATTTTATATGGTTCTTCATGTGTGCCACGTTGGGAACTCTATAAGAAGACATGGAGATTCATGAACGAATCAAGGGAGTGGTTTTGTGATGAATACGTTTGTACGGAATGCCTTTGTAAGCATGTATGTGAAATGGGGAAGCATTAAAATTGCAAGTGATATATTTGACAAAATCCCTTAGCAAAACATTGTCCCATCCTCTGGTTCACCTTTATAAACTTCAGAAAAACTTCTCATGCCGAGTGAAAAATTTTCATCGAAGTTGTTGGTGGATTATTCTATCTCTCAAAATGTAAAGAACTGGGTGATAATTGAAGGTGCTGACTAAACATAGCTACCAGTACCACTTTTGTGGGAACTTGGGAAACTTTGCTGACCAGAGATTCTAAATTCCCACCATGCAAAGCAAGAGGCAACTAGGTTTGAGGGGAGTTCTTTCACTTTGATTTAGGGTGGATATACATGCAATACATTGTTGCTAGTAGTCTTAGTGTAGCAAAAGCTCCAACGATTGATCCAATAATAGGTCCCATATTCCCATTTTTTCCTTTGGAGTTCATAAGACTATTTCCATCAACAAGATAGGGGTCATGCAAACTTCCAACATGACTGCTTATGTTCATTATTCCCAACCCATTTAGTATAGAATTAACATTGGTATTATCATATAGAGGACTTGTCAACCCAACTTGGATCTGGACCAGCTTGACCCCAACTGAAGTGTTGGCAACAAGGTCTCGATAGAAAGACACATCCAACCCCATTGCCTTGTTGGATATATCAAAGTCTGATAGTGCAGATTAGCCATTGATATAGGCACTACAAACCAACACATATATAGCTCAGCTACCAATCTCATAGAAATGCATCCGAACCAAGATATGTGAGAATAGAGTCCACACTAAAAGTCTAAGAAATGTTGAAATTTTGAGTTTACAGTGCTGGATGCACTCACAACCATTTCCTGTGTTGTTGCATAGACCATGTTAGGAGAAATAATGTCACTGACAATAGAATTGTATTTGATAAATATGGGATTAATAGAAGAACTATTAGCAGTAGTTTCTGTCCTCAAATACTTCTGAATGGTCTCCCAAACTCTTCACAAAGTATCATTCCTAGAATCGATCTTAGCTCCTCCCATATTCATCATATAAGCTATCTCTAGAGCTATGCCATAAAGTGCGTAGCCATCCACAAGAGGTTGAATAGACAGAGCCCTCGTTGGTATCAACCCATCAGGGGCAAGACAACCTCAATGGCATTGACAAATTCCATAGACATTTTCATTTGCCAACATTACTCCATCTTGTAGTAACAAGGTAGCCCTTGAACTAGGTGTGGAGATCCATGAAGAAATAATTAGAAATGGGTTTCGATATGATGTGGTTGTATAAAATTTCCTCAGAGACATGTATGCACAATGTTGTAGGCACATGAATTGTTCAACAAAATGCATCAACAAAATGCATTAACAAAATGTTGTCTCTCAAACAACCATGCTTGTAGGATATGCACAAAATTGACATATTCATGAGGCCCTAAAGTTATTTAAGGAAGTAGGTGTGCAAGTCACAAGTCTTCCAAACAATCATAACCAATGTAGGAGTCATCTGGCATGCTTGTGCTTGCTCAGCAAACACTCGATAATGGTGCATTCTCCTTTCAACTTATTTGATAATGAATTTTCCTTCTTCATCATCTCTAAGTTATTCTAAAACTAAAAATAGCCCAATGGACCAGATAACCTTTAATAAGAGACAAAAGAAATCAAATGGAATGTAGTTAGATAACAACTTTG
Source organism: Pinus taeda (assembly GCA_000404065.3). Lineage (NCBI taxonomy): Eukaryota > Viridiplantae > Streptophyta > Pinopsida > Pinales > Pinaceae > Pinus > Pinus taeda. The sequence goes on along the minus strand of APFE031480285.1, from coordinate 9,581 downwards.
TTTCTAGTCAGTTTAGTGGCAATCCTTCCGCTATAGCTCTTGCAGAAGGAGAAAATTGGTGCTAGTCTGATGATAGAATTAAAATAGTCATTAATGGGGCCATTGTCTACTTAATTAGTATCCAAAGAGAATGGATGTTGCTTACTTTGCACCTCAGAACCATAGAACCATTCTTGGCTCATAGGTGCACACCATCAATGGTAGCTTCTCTAGATGCAAAGAAATTACAATAGGAGAGGAAGACTGCTTATTAGCCCTCATCAATGAATTACGAGGCTTATCTAAATCTTATATTAAATAATATACTCAACAATTTTTCTTAAAATATATTCAGCGTTGTGAAGAAGATAAGAAGATATGACTCTAAGAACTTAGAATATTATACAGAAAGGAAATATTCAGGTTGTGAGGAACATGTAGGTGTTGTTTAGGACTGTAAAAATGAGTTGAACACCCTAGTTCACAAGTCAAATGATATAGAATTTGACAATTCCTTACAAAGAAGCTTAGAACAGATGCTATCAACTTGAAAATTCTACAGACTGGAATTAGTAGGTGATGAGGAACATGTAGGTTATCTTGGGAATTGTTAAGATCGAGTCAACAGCCCCATTCACATCTCACGTTCTCTAAAAAGTTGAAAGTGTTTTCCCAATGCTTCTTCAAAAATTTTAAATGTTAAGGATGGAGAAGTGGATTCTATCAAATAATCAAGGATTATTGTATTACACATTGGAAATGATGTTTTTAAGCAAAATTTTTCAATCACTAATACAATACCCTAAAACTGTAATATTGGCTTGAATGGAACTAAAACTAAATCAGTGCTAGTGAAAAGATAATAATTCATACAATTAATGTTAAGAAGTCAAAGAAGGGATCTACAAGTTTTGAGGAGAAATTTGGTGCTAGTAGAGTCATTTGTTTATGCCTTGTTGCAACTATTGGTAGAAGAATAGTGAAAGTTAAGGACTTTTTCATTGATTAAGTGTGCAACAATACTAAATAGGAACATAAGACCTCATGCACAATTTTGGAACAAGAAACTCCAACATCTAAGAAATCAACATCTAAAAAATGCATAAGAAACTCCAACATCTAAAAAATCCAAACTAATAGTTTGGAACAAGGAGATCTCTCACAATACTCCTTAAATTGAAGAAATCATTGAAGTTATGAATGTAAACCCTTCAATCATATCTTGAAATAGTGATCTTATCATTAGAATTTTTAAAGAGAAGGAATCCTTGAATCTAGGAATACAAACCCTTCAACCATCTCTTCAAATAATTATCTATCTCTAGATTTTAAAAATAAGGAAGTTTTGCCAATAGACAAGTTTGAGGAGAAATTTAAAAAAGAGGAAATTTTCTTGTGTCATAATTTATAAATATAGTGTTCAATCGCTTCAAGTAGTGGACCCTAACTTTATATTCTTTCATAAGCATGTGTGGGCTGAATACCAATTAAACACATCTCTAAAAAGACAACAAGCATCGTAGATATAATGAAATGGAAATTGAACACTATCCACCCAAGTGTGGATTAAGATGAAAAAAATCTTCACCCAATGTCAAATTGACTACCTACAAAGTGAATCTAGATGATTTTGGTATACTCTTGGTGTTCTCGGTTATATATCTAGCAACCCTTTCCATTGGTTTTGTACATAAACAATTATGTTTTACAATATTCAACCAAAAAACCAAAATCTGAAAGCTTACCCCTATTTAAGAGGTGGATGAAGGTTCGAAGTACTACTTTGACTTTCTAAAGAGAAAAGTCGAAGTTTGGGCACATGGATCTCTTGCTCTAGATCCCACTAAAGTGAATGGTATGTTTGGGACTCATTTTTAGACTATTTTTCTCCTTATTCTTTGATGGATAACGTGGTGGACTATGGATGCTAGGAATGCTTGTTGTAGGGTTATCCCACACAAGGATTCTATTAGCAACGGGGACAGGTTAGACATCGAATTTTTGAAAAAGGAGTTTTTTGAGCCCTTAGCTCTATGAAGAATGGAAAATCACCAAATACGGATGGCCTCTTTTATTTTTAGAAGGCCATGTTGGACATGATTAATGATGGCATTTTTTGCTTAGCAATAAAGTATTCATTTTTGGCATTGATACAAGCATTAAATAGACTTTACCTATTAGACCTATAGTGTTTAAGAGCCCTATCTTAGATTGCCCAAATTGAGATAGGTTTCCATTATGGAATACACTACCTTGTGTGTAAATATAACATTTCTTTAGCCTAAAATAAGAATGTGAACAAGTAGAAGAAGCGGTTGTTGTTCAAGTAGTGGTTGTTAGGATGTTCTTTTGGAGAATGCTTGAAGATCTTCGAGGAAGCCCTAGCTCAGAGAGATCAACTACATTTCCATGAAGATCTGGATTGGAGTTAACGTTGTGCGAGCAACCCTTTAGAGGAGGAGGACTAGGGATTCTTTATGACTCTTCTGCTATGGTATCCATCATAAGGATCACAACCGATAGGTTTTTTACCAAGAGAAATGCTCTAGTGAAGTCTCTCCTTTTACTTTGAAGAGGAAAGCAATAACAAACCATTCAAATCTAATAGGAACAAATTCCAAAGAAAAGACTTTAGATGGGCAAAGAATGGTAGAGAAACAAACAATGAAAAGGACTAAAGAAGCAATGGTTAATATAGCTGACAATCTTCAAACATTGATCACATATTTCATGAAAGGTAGCTCAAAATCCCCCAAATCCTAGTTCATCAACCTTTTATTAAGGGTAGAATATCACTCTTGAGTCAATCATGAAGTGCAAGAGGCATGGGTTCAAATATTAAACAAAGATCAATTAATATAAATATCATCCAAGCTTGATGAAAGAAAGACGAAAGCCACCAAATGGAGAATATAAAAGAATGTTGAAGAAATCTCTATACGAGCCAACATGCAGAAGTGGAGGGATAGCTACCTTGATGACCTTGGAAATATTGGAGGTTCTGGATGTTCATAAAGCCAAAGATTCTAGATAACCTTAATATACTGTCAAAACTATGGGACAAATATTTCTACCTCACTAATGTTTATCATTTTATGGTCCTGTTTTTGCAATCCTCGAGCCTAATTGTTAGAATCTATTATATAGCAAGAGAAAGTCTTGAATAGCTTATGATGTCTTGTCAGTGGGGAGCTAGACACGATTCCAGGGGTGCATGAGAAGAAAGGTTGCCTGTATCTTGTAGGGAAATCCCACTTCAATTTTGTACGATTTTGTCCAAAAGAATTCACAAATTGACATTGCACGTGGAAATGGATACCTCACTTGGAACGACAAGATAAATGGGAAATGTTTTTTTTATCGAAATGTTACACATATTTGTTCTTAACAAACGCTAGATAGAGGGTAATTTTGATTTAGATTCTACCATCCATAGAGGAACCCTCTAAAATGATTAGCAGGTTGATCCCTCTTAGATCATTGGGTGATCTCTCTAATAATAGAAAATGATGATAAACCACTCAACAACCTCTTCAAATTTGAGCTTATGTGGTCCTCTCACTTTGACTTCCTTATTAAATTTAGAAGCTATGGAAATATTATCAAGTGGTGGGATCCAAAATTCTTATCATGCATAAGAAACTCCAGCATCTAAAAAATCCAAGCTAATAGTTTGGAACAAGGAGATCTCTCACAATACTCCTTAAAGAGAAGAAATCATTTAAGTTACGAATGTAAACCCTTCAATCATATCTTGAAATAGTGATCTTATCATTAGAATTTTTAAAGAGAAGGAATACTTAAATCTAGGAAAACAAACCCTTCAACCATCTCTTGAAATAATTATCTATCTCTAGATTTTAAAAATAAGGAAGTTTTGCCAATAGCCAAGTTTGAGGAGAAATTTAAAAAAGAGGAAATTTTCTTGTGTCGTAATTTATAAATATAGAGTTCAATCGCGTAAAGTAGTGGACCCTAACTTTATATTCTTTCATAAGCATGTGTGGGTTGGATATCAATTAAACACATCTCTAAAAAGACAACAAGAATTGTAGATCTAATGAAATGGAAATGCAACACTATTCACCCAAGTGTGGATTAAGACTACAACACTCTTCACCCAATGTCAAATTGACTACCTACAAAGTGAATCTAGATGATTTTGGTATACTCATGGTGTTCTCGGTTATATAGCTAGCAGCCCTTTCCTTTGATTTTGTACATAAACAATTATGTTTTGCAAGATTCAACCAAAAAACCAAATCTGAAAGCTTACCCCTTTTTTCAAGCAATTCTAACATCAAAGTATAGTTCTATAATACTTACCTTCATGCATTCAATCAATTCCCACTGAGTTTTAAAAGGCTACTACTAAGCTAAAGAGGGCAATTTGAATAAGAGAGCATTATATTACTAGCAGTGCTCGGGTCCATACTGAACATCAATGGTTTCAGGAGGGGGATGAAGGTTCTAAGTTCTATTTTGACTTTCTAAAGAGAAGAGTGGAAGTTTGGGCACATGGATGTCTTGTTGTAGATCCTACTAAAGTGAAAGGTATGTTTCAGATTCCTTTTCAGACTATTTTTCTCCTTACGCTTTAATGTATCACCTGGTGGACTGTGGATGCTCGGAGTACTTGTTCTAGGTTTATCCCACACAAGGATTCTATTAGCAATGGGGACATGTTAGACAACAAATTTTTGAAAAAAGAGTTTTTCCAACCTTTAGCTCCATGAAGAATGGAAAATCACCAAGCATGGATGGCGTTTTTTGTGAATTGACAAGGCCACGTTGGACACGATTGATGATGAATTTTGTTGATTAACAACTAAAGTCTTGATTTTTGGCATTGAAACAAGCATTACATAGACTTTACCTATTAGACTTGTAGAGTTTAAGAGCCATGTCTTAGATTGCCCAAATTGAGATAGGTGTCCATTATGGAATAGGCTGCCTTGTCTACAAATATAGCATGTCTTTAGCCTAGAAGAAAAATGTGAACAAGCAAAAGAAGTCGGTGTTGTTCAAGCATTGGTTGCCAGGATGATCTGTTTGAGAAACCATGAAGATCTTCAAGGAAGCCCCAGCTAGAAGAGATCAACTACATTTCCATGAAAATATGGATTGGAGTTAACCTTCTGCAAGCCGCCCTTTACTAGAGGAGGAATAGGGATTCTTTGCGACTCTTCTGCTATGATACCCATCATAAGGATCACCATCGACAGGTTTTTTCCCAAGATAAATGTTCTAGTGAAGTCTCTCCTTTTACTTTGAAGAGGAAAGAAATAACAAACCATTCAAATCCAATAGGCACAAATTCCAAAGAAAAGACTTTGGATGGGCAAAGCATGGCATAAAAACAAACAATGAAAAGGACTAAAGAAGCAATGGTCAATATAGTTGACAAGTCTCAAACATTCATCATAGATTTCATGAAAGGTAGTTCAAAATTCCCCAAATCCTAGTTCATTGAACTCCTATTAAGGGGATAAAATCACTATTGGATCAATCATGAAGATGCTATCATGAAATGCAAGAGCCATGGGTTCAAAGGTTAAACAAAGATCACTTAATAAAAAGATCATCCAAGCTTGATGAAAGCAGGATGGAAGCCACCAAAAGGAGAATATAAAAGAATTTTGAAGAAATCTCTATAAGAGCCAATAGGTAGAAGTGAGGGATAGCTACATGGATGACATTGGGAATATTATAGGTTCTAGATGTTCATAAAGCGAGAGATTCGAGATAATCTTAAAGTGCCCTAAAAAATATGGGACAAATATTTCTACCTCTCTAATGTTTATCAGTTTATGTTCCTGTTTTAACAATCCTCAAGCCTAATTGATAGAATTTGTTATATAGAAAGAGAATGTCTTGAATAACTTATGATGGCTTGTTGGTGAGGAGTTAAACTTCATTCTAGAGGTGCATGAGAAGAAAGGTTTCCTGTATCCGGTAGGGAAATCCAACTTTAGTTTGGTATGATTTTATCCAAAAGAATTCCCATGTTGACATTGCACATGGAAATGGATAATTTGATTGGAATAAAAAGATAAATGGGAAATTTTTTGTTATGGAAAGATTACACAGATTTATTCTTAAGAAAGACTGGATAAAAGGTAATTCGATTTAGATTCTCTCATCCATAGAGGAACCCTCTCAAACCATTACCATGTTGAGCCCTCTTAGATCATTGTGTGATCTCCCTAATCATAGAAAATGATGACAAACCACAAAACAACCTCTCGAAATTTGACCTTATGTGGTCCTCTCACTTTGATTTCCTTATTAAAATTTAGAAGTTGTGGCAAGATTATCAAATGGTGGGATACAAAATTCTTATCATGCTTAAGAAACTCCAACATCTCAAAAATCCAAACTAATAGTTTGGAACAAGGAGATCTCCCAGAATACTCTTAAAAGAGAAGAAATCATTGAAGCTACGAATGTAAACACATCTCTAAAAGGATAGCAAGCACTACAGACATAATGAAATGGAAATGAAACACTATTGAAAGAGGGGTAAGCTTTCAAATTTTGGTATTTTGGTTGAATCTTGTAAAACATAATTCTTTATGTACAAAACCAATGGAAAGGGTTTCCGGGTATATAACCTAGAACCCCAAGACTGTACGAAAATCATGTAGATTCACTTTGTAAGTAGTCAATTTGACATTGGATGAAGAAGTGAAAATTTGTGTATTGTTTATGAAAAGATTATTTTGCTCTCTTTTTCAGATGCTAGCCAAGACCATCCACATCAGAACTCTGCTTTCGATTATGTGACCTCATAATCAAAACCTTTTCCTGTAGCTTTCACTCATCAATATTGAATTACATATATTGTACTACAAGCTAAATTTATGTGGATGCTTGTCACTAACGGATGTTGTTTTTTAATCATTGAAAGAATGTCCTTGAAAACCAAAAATTGACGAGTGTAGATGAAACACGAAATAGGACAACATGATCACTACTAAATCAAACTACGGGTGCATTTCCTCTTAGGATTTATAGCTTCAGACTTTTTTTCTTGCAAATAGGGAATATATTTCTCTTTTTTTCATAAGAGACACTTTCTGGTGCAACCTAGGTGGTAAATATGGCCACGCTCTAGAATACCCAGTTCCTCATTCTCCTTGTTTCTTCTCAAGATATACTACAAAGTATATCCTCTTTATGCTTCTTGGATGCTTCATCTGCACTAGATTCTATGCAAGCATTATACACATCTCTATTCAAACATCATGTACTCACATTACCTATTCACTCCATTAATTGAGTCAAGAGGTCTGAAAGTGGTTTCAACTTCATTGGATTTCATATAGATAAAGTGGAATTTTATGTCCCATTCTCACGGTTTCAAGGTTTCAAAATCAATGGAATTGCAACATTTCAATAGATTATATCATGTATGAAGGTAAGTGATTTCCATTTAATCAAGTGAATTAAGGCATATATGTACTCCAATGTTAGTGGTGTTGATTGTTGAACTCCTTTGTCATGGCTTTAAAAAAATTTGTAATATCCCTTTATATATTTCAATAGTTTGTAAGATCCATTTCTCAGAAGACTCACTTCTCTAGCATATTATATAAATATTTTGTTGACAGTAGGCTTTTCAAATAGTTAATCTATCAATTTTCTTATAGTAGAGGTGATATTTTAAGTATTTGCAAATTTTGTAGCTAATTAATTTATTTGTAAGAAAGGAAACTATTAACAAATTCAAGAAACACAAATGCTTGAACATGAAATCATCAGGTCATTTTATTAAGGGATCATAAGAGAATACATGTAGTTACAACACCTAGCTATTATTTGAACCTTTGATTTGACCTCTGCTCCAAAACTCTACTAGAGTCCAGTTAATTTGATCTCTGTTTGCTCAATCCACAATACTATACTTGACCTCATAATTCACTTTTCGGTTTACCAACAAAAAATTCCTCAACCTCTTTCAACATATTATATTGGATGTCCTTTTCCACATGAGGAGTAATATTTTGAGCTTTGTCTATTTCCTCAGATAACCTGGATCGACCGTCTTTGTTTATTGATTCTCCATACCCTGGATTGCCCTCCCGCCTCTAAGTTTATTTATTATTCACAATAGTACCCAGCTTCGACAACCCCAAGTAGATGATTTTAGTATGCTAGGGGACTAGAGCCTATGCTTAAGAGCAATGTCCGAGGCTTTCTGGCCCTAGTTGATTAAGTCATAAACTTGCTCAAGAAATGGCACAGTCTCATATGTCATCTAGACCATATTTATACATTCAACTCAACTTCAACTTTGACTAGAACTGATATTGCAATTCGACCCTTAGTGATACATCCACCTGATCCCCTGTCTGCATTGATTAACTCTGCTAATAAAAAAAAAAAAAAAATTTTGTAATTCGACCATCAAAGAAATGTGTGTGTATGAGTTCTCGATTCACCTAATTAATACAAAGAAACCCCTCTTACTCGTGAGATTTATACCTCAACTTATTCCCAGCGCTAGTAACGCTTTTCATTTGTCCGTGCCGATATATTGTTGCTAACACTCCTACCAATTAGCAAACTACTTTGATTCTTAGCCTCAAGGGTTTCCCAATTTGTCCCCACAAGTAAATGGAGATTCAACCCTTAAATCACCCATTCAACAATGAAATTTCGACCTCCTTCAAACCCTGTAGTTTTATGATGAAATCTTTATTTTTGTTGCCCTAGGTAGAATTCGCAGCCATGTTTTCACACTAAATCACTTAGATTTTTCATTATTCGAAACTGCGAGGAACACCTATAACAAACTAGATAATGGTTTATTTTGTAGTAATGAACCTCGTATTGATCCACTAGGTTGTATCTCACTTCATATTACAACCCATTGTTCCAAACTCAACTGATCACAAATTTTAATTCACCAAAGATGATCTCCTCATTTCTTTTTTTAATAGAGATGGTCATTTCAAATACCGTGGGTCATTTTTCCTTTTTTAATATTTAGAACAATAAATGATATGAGTATTAAAGGAAGGATTGAATTAAAATAAACAAGATATTAAGTTATATATAAATTATTTAACATGTAAAATTTAAGTTTTAGTCAAAATAAATAGTAGTTTTATGGAATGATAGACGTGTCGAAGGGTAAAATCGTCTAGAAATTTTAGTTGTTTATATCGCCACCATTTATCACATATTTGGATAAATTAAAATAATCAATATTAAAATTATGTCAAGGTTCATTGACGTTTTAACATAGACATATAAAAGTATGATAACAGGCACCCTGCCAAAGGCTTGGCAATTATTATTTATTTGAAATAAGCTTCTACCTATCACAATGAGGCCAATTGCCCAAATTTAGCATTATCAGAGTTTATGACCAATAGAATAATTTCTTTTAGGTATTTTATATTTACTAATATTTGCACAACATTCCCAGATTTTTCACACTTGAAATAACTCTCGGGGCATTTACCAATGGACATGAAAAGGGCTTTAGACTAGGAATAAGGGTACCATTACTACTCTTTTCATAATAAGGATTAGATGAGGGAGGGAAAAGGGCTTTAGTTCTAAATGAACCTTCTCATGCTCAAGGACATGAA
>APFE031480282.1:105651-121289 GCA_000404065.3 Pinus taeda | reverse complement strand
TTCTTGGGGAAATTTTTGGGAGTGGGAGGGATGTTAGGAAGCAGGGGAAAGTGGAATATCAGAGATTGAGTGAGGGGAAGGGGTCCAAAAGGGCAAATCACAGGCCAAACCTAGAAAATTGCCAGGTTGTAGCTAGAAACTAGGGTTTGTGCAAAAATGAGGATTTTGGGGAATATGAGTGTTGGGAAGTGTATGATATGGTACTTTAAGGATAGGGGAAGGTGTATGAACATCAGGAAACAAGTTTTGCCATTGATTTGACCATCCAAGAGAAATTGCTTTCAAAACCCTAGGAGAGGGAAATGAACTTGCCAAGGCACAACTGAAGCATGAACAAGATGTAAAATGACTCATTAGACACTGACATGATAATGACAACCCTATGAATGATGATAGACCCAGCTGAATGATGACATGGACCGACATTTGGACAACTTTAAAAGGAGTGAAAACAACCCTAGACCTAATGCCTAGTGACCAAATTTTGCTTGAAGACTCACTGAAATGACAAAATTTGACCTTGACACTTCAAAATCACTATGTAAGAGCACATTTGATCACTGGAGGAAGGCTGTAAAGACTGACACTAACAAAAGCAATAGCATATAATAGCAGTATCATAAGCAATTACTCGGTAGATTCTTTTCTCGGCAATTTCAATGCTCATCCATCACCCTACTTAGAAAATTCAGTTTTGTCCCAAGTCGAAATTTTTTCCCAAACTGATAGTTCAAAGTGTGTTAATTTTTTAGATAAACCTGTAAATACATCTTTGTTTTGGAAATTATATTTTGATGGCACTAAATCTAAAGAAGGAGCGGGAGCGGGATGCGTTCTGATTAGTCCAGAAGGAAATAAGACCATGCTTACATGCAGACTCGAATTCGATTGCACAAACAATACGGCAGAATACGAGGCCTTGGTGTAAGGCCTGTACAAAGCAATTGTGTTGAATGTCAAGTATCTTCAAGTCTTCGAAGACTCTGAAATTGTCGTCAAACAGGTACGTAACACTATACATTGCTTATCTGGTCATTCAAAGCACTATCAATCTTTAGTACAAGATCTGACTGAGCATTTCATAGCATTTAATATTTCTTCAATCCCGAGACTCCAAAACGCAAGCGCAGGCCTTTTGGCTAACGTAGCCTCTAAGCTTATCCCCTCCGAAGATTTTAGTCCAGATAAATTCTCAATAGAATTAATCTTTAGACCGTCCATCCCTGACAATGTTACAAATTGGAGAGTATTCAATGACAATCCTGATATTGTAAATTTCCTCACTTCTAAAGGATCCTACTCTAATCAAATAATTCACGAAGACCATCATGATCAACAAATACAACCAAATAGCACTGATAATGCTATACCTAAATCAGTGGTTAAGTTAGAAGACTTATACGATTTAAAAAATTGGTTTAAAAGGTCTACCAATTCAAAGCTCTACAGTCCAACTCTAAACTACGAATTAGTAAACCTAGGGACCGATGATAAACCACAAAACGTTAACCTAGGCCTCGGCCTAGTCCCTAAAGAAAAACTAGCGTATATTCATCTTTTGAGACAATATAAAAATGTTTTTGCCTGGAATTATGATGAACTAAAGACATTCGACACTTCTATCATTCAACATACTATTCCTATGATCAATAACGAAAAACATGTCCAAAAAAAACTGAGAAAAATCCACCCCAATTTAGAAAATCAAATAAAAACTGAGCTAAATGAGTTATTGAAAGCTAGAATAATTTTCCCCGTCAAACATTCCAAATGGGTCTCCAATTTGGTACCCGTTAGAAAGAAAAACGAAGATATTAGAATCTGCATCGATTTTCGGAATCTTAACAAAGCCTGCCAAAAGGACAATTTTCCTCTTCCACCTATGGAACAAATACTACAGGCAGTAGCAGGCTCAGAACTGATGTCTTTCTTAGATGGATTTTTAGGATATAATCAAGTGCTGGTATGTCCCGATGATCAGTTGAAAACCACATTCAGAACTAAATGGGGCACATACGCATATCGAAAGATGCCATTTGGTTTGATCAATGCTGGCGCTACATTTCAAAGAGCTATGGACATCGCATTCAAGGGTTTAGTCAATAAGTCTGTAGTGATTTATTTGGATGATATAACAGTGTACTCCAAGAAGCGAAGCGATCATCTCAAAGATTTAAAACAAATCTTTCAACGATGTTTAAGGTATGGAATTTCACTTAACCCAAAGAAATCTTTTTTCGCATTAAGTGAAGGAAAACTTCTAGGATTCATAGTGTCGAAATCTGGTATTCACATTGATCCCGACAGAATCAAAGAAATTTCTGAAATATCCTTACCTCATAGTAAAAAATCCATGCAATCTTTCCTTGGTCAAATCAATTTTGTAAAGAGATTCGTTCCAAATTTTTCACGAATTGTATCCCCGTTGCAAAACATGATTAAAAAGTATTCAAATTTTAAATGGGGTCAAGATGAACATGAAGCATTCAACCTGATCAAACAAGCTATCATTAATGCTCCGTCTTTAGCAACCCTGAATTTTTCAGAATCTTTTACTTTATACACATTTGCTTCAGAGAAATCATATGCTGCGATTCTAACTCAAGCAAATCAAGAAAAAGCGGAAGCCCCAATTGCGTTTTTTAGCTCAAATTTACAAGGTGCTGAACTTAATTATTCTGACGTAGAGAAACAGGCTTATGCCGTTTTCAAATCTGTCAAATATTTTAGACCTTTCTTACTTAAAACCCATACCAAGGTCATAGTATCATTTCCAGCGGTAAGAAATCTTCTAGTACAGAAGGATGTGGGTGAGAAAAGAGCCAATTGGATCACTGCTTTGCAGGAGTACGACCTTGAAATAAAACTAGCGAACATTGTGAGAGGTCAAGGCTTCTGCAAAATGTTGGCTGGAGCATCGCAAATTTCTGAAAATTCACCTGAAGAGGTACAAGTGTGTGAGGTAAGCCTAAACGATGCAGAATCATTGTACGCTGACACCATTTATTTTCTTAAGAACGGGTATGCTCCAACACACCTTGATCACACTAAGAAAAGAGCTCTGAGATTAAAAGCTAAACAATATCAGCTCATAAATGATATTCTTTTTAGAAAAAATTATGATTCTGTCCTTCTTAGGTGTCTGGAAAAAGCTGAAGCTGAAAAGGTTTTGCAGGAACTCCACGATGGACCAGCAGGCGGACACTACGCTGGAGATGCTACTGCACATAAAATCTTACGTGCAGGATATTACCGGCCTACGCTGTTCAAAGACTCACACAGTTACATGAGGAAATGCCAAGTCTGCCAAACTATTGATGGGAGACAAAGGAAACCGTCCCTGCCACTACAGCCGGTAAACATCGAGCAACCGTTTGCTCAGTGGGGCTTGGACATAATAGGTGAGATCGTTCCTCTCTCTTCTAAGCAGCATAGATACATCCTCACGGCAACATATTATTTTACTAAGTGGGTAGAAGCAGTTCCTCTCAAGACAGCTAATTCTGAAAATATTATTGAATTCATAGATCAATTTATAATCACTAGGTTTGGACTGCCATCAGCTTTAATGTTTTATAATGCATCATACTTTTCTGGAAATGCAATGACGGAATTTGCACTTAAAAGAGGGTTCAAACTAAAATATTCGGCAAATTACTATCTGCAAGGTAATGGGTTAGTTGAGTCAACAAACAAAAACCTAATCAGGATTATTAAAAGAACAGTCGACCAAAACCAAAAGAATTGGCATAAAGCTTTGATAAATGCTCTATGGGCAGATAGAATAACGAAAAAAGCTTCGATCGACACTTCTCCCTTTAATTTAGTTTATGGGAAAGAAGTGGTTCGTCCAACTCACTTAGTCATTCCCTCCTTGTCTTTAATACAATACATTGATGAAGTACCTACTTCCTCCATACAACTAAGACAAATGGAAATAATTAAATTAGAAGAACAACGAGAACAAGCTAAGAAAACCCATGCTCATCATCAAGTGCTAATCAAATCCTCTTTTGATTCAAACATAATGACCAGAATTTTTTTTCAAATGGGAGATTTAGTTTTAAAATGGGATAAGGCACATGAAGAAAAAGGAAAACATACAAAATTTCAAAAGATGTGGCTCGGTCCTTTTCAGATTGTTGAAGTCATAGGTCCATCAACGTTTGTCTTGCAGGATTTAGCAAGTAGAAGGGATTCTCTACCTGTTAATGGACAAATCGTTAAAGTATATTTTCCATAGAAGATTATTCTTCTATTTTTTTTAGAATAAGTTATATTTTTCTTTTCTTTTCATAATAAAACCAGTTGTGAGTGGTTACTATAGGTATTCACGGAAAAGACACCAAATCTCTTTAAGATTTTGAGCTTTCCGCTTGTATAAACGACAAATTTTTTAAAGAACCTGATCTTTATTATTAACATATACAGTTAAAAACTTTAGCCTAGATATGAGGCTAGTTTCAACTTCCAAAAAATTTTGACGAAAGCAACCTTTGGTGAAGAAATTGTTTTATATCAGCACAATGAAAGGTATCAATAGCAAAATAGGGATTCTCTGTAAAGCAGCTGTTTTCAAACTCTATTATTGTCGTCCATAACTTTCTTAAGGAAAAAATGACTTCCTCCCTGCTAAAGAAAATCGCAGCATTCAGAGGAATAATCCATGAATACACTTTATCTTAAAGAATAAGAGGTCTCATCACGAGCCGGCTTGTCATGATCACAAGTATTATAACTTGCTGACTTCGCCAATACTGTCCACCAAAACAAGGCAATGACTCAAGATTGTTGAAATCAAAAGACAAGGGGTATCATCACGAGCCATCTTTTTCAGCAAAAGTGTAAATCAAGTGAATGACTGTGTCATAATTTGGCTACCAAACCAAGACATTGTTCTTTAAGAATAAAAAAGAAAATCAAAGCAATAAGTGTCAACATGGGTTTTTATTTGAAAGTTGTAGATCACCTTAAGCAGGATAAAGGATCATTGCTGGATAACAGGTAACCCTGTCGAGGCTATGGAAGCCTGCTGGCAGCAGAGGCTCTACCTACGACAAATGAGCATATTTAAAACTGATTCGCAGGGAAAACTTTATTTTATCCTTACAAGACCAAGTAATGGCTGATGTAGATACAAGGACAAGTCTGAGGAAGCAAACAATTACAATAAAAAGAGGTTGAAACAGAATATCATTGATAGAATAAAGCGTAATATACTCTATCTATCCATAACAAAGTTTAGATTTATGAAATTTTTTCTGTTTTGGAAGTAAGTTTCAATAGAGAAGCAGAGATAACTGGTTCTTCCAAGTGAATCGCCATTGTTGTAGCCACCAACAACCCCCCTTCCTTATTTAGTGTCAGCAATAACATTAAACAAGGGGAAGACCCTTAATAAAAATTCAAAAAATCCTTTTTGTATTGAACTCCTTGGAAATATATCGCATCGCGAAAAGAGAGTAAAACATTTCTTTATGAGCACCATAAAAAAATGCAAAAAAAGGCGACGCGAAATCCATCGCATCGCATACATCAAGAAGTACCCATAAATGAAGATCTTGAGAATTCTCCGATGGCCGATATGCGACATCGCATAAACAACACACAATAGTTTAACATGATCTGTGATCTTATGATCAATGTGATCTGCGATCTTGCGATGAATGCAATTTGCGATCTGCGATCTTGAAGAAAGTGCGATAACGCGATAATGAAATGCAAGTTGCAAGAACCGCCCATTACAAATTTTCCTCGGCTCAGCATTCAAGAAAAGCTGTCCATAAATCAAAAATTCGACGCGCGCCTTAAACGAAATTAATGAACGTACGCCAAAGTGTTAATGAAGGACATTTTTATGTTTTTCAAAGAGTCAGTTCACAATGGGTGACATTATGTTATGCATTCATAGAGCTTAGAGCTTCGCGTCAATATTTATTGTTGTAACTCTTTTCCTTTGCGTAAACTACAGGAATGAAGAACAGGAAACAACATAGAGCAATGTGCAGACAATATCTAAAGAAAAAGGGGAAAGCGTCAATACTCGAAGACAGAGAAGAGATGCCCTCGTAAACAAATACTGCATATGGCGGAACCTCAGGTTCCAAAGCATTACTAAATAGATACTGATATCAATAGGCGATCCAACACTTAGGGTAAAGAAGCTCACAAAAAAACAGCATAAAGGAAAAGGCACTACAGACAAAAAACACACCACAAGTCCGGAAGCCAAGATAGCGAAAGCAGAAGCAATTTGAGGGAAATTTGGGATGTTACCAAGTATATACGCAGTGAATTCACCTATCAAGAGGATGATCCCCAGAAATATCTTCTAAATTACTAAAAAGTAGTGCTAGCACTTGTTGTTCCTATTTTCTCGACTCAAACAAAAGCGGAAAGTAACCAGCCGACTCTTCTCAGGCAAATATTGAATGCCCACAACATCAAGGAGTAAATGCAGAAATAGTTAGAATTTAGATTCAATTTTTAGAAATAAGTTTGCTTAGAAAGAGGGCGGTCATTTAAAAAACCGTATCCTAAATTTGTGTAATTAGATTATTTAGTTAATAGTATTTAAACCCTTCTCATGCATTTAGAGAAGGGTCCAGAAATTTGTCAAAAACTTATCCTCAAAACATGCACTTTTGCACCCTCAGAGGAGGTTTTGATGAATGGAAGGATCGATGTTTATTGATGTTTGCATTTGATATCTGCTACTGATGTTGCACTTCTGTACTCTTATTAGATATTAGAACAAGGAAAGATAAATCATTGTTGCTTGAAGCTTATGAGTAGGACCAGTCATAAATGGTACTTTTATCTCTTGATCATGTCTGCTTATATTCTTAAAGAAATATACAGTTTTTAGTTGTTTATATGTTATTACATGAATGCTTGTGTTACCATTTGGCACTTTTGTACAGTGGAGCCATTTATTTATGGTCAATGTGTGAATAACTTATTATGCGATATGCTGTTCACAACTGTTTTGCCTAACTTTTTATGCAAAGTGGTTCATCTTAACTGATTTATATTCTTATAATTGCTGAATGATCTTTATTACCAGTTATTATTTGAAATCTCTTTAGATCGCATAATAGAAGAATTACAACCCGGGTTAACATAGATTAGATGTGCTGTTTTCATTAGATTACAATAGCATAGAGTTAGATTAAAGTAGCTCAGATACGAACTTTAGATCAGCAACATCCAACTCTGCACACACACACCCTTAGATTGGGAAACTGGTCCCATTATCCCCAGTCGGACTCACTATACCAAACGGATAAGGAGCTGTCAACGAAGGTCCGGACCGGGTGAGTATCCCCCTTGTCGTCGACCCAATTTTCGGGGCTTCAACAGGAGGAAATGAGTTGTCAATTTTAAAAGGAAAACAAAAGAAAGAGGAACCCCAGGCAGACATTGAGGCAACAAATAGACAACAACAAGAAGAGGAACCCCAGACAGACAGTGACACATTGATGAAACAACAACAGGAAAAAGAATCCCAGGCAGAAAATGAAGTATTGATTTTGAATAGGTAGCTACAGGAAAAGGAAGCCCAGTTAGCCTGCATGGCCAGCTGGGCAATAGAGGCATTACAGTGCAGGCAACCAGCCAAATCATATGCACTGTACCTCAAAGATCAGTGGATCCAATTTTAGATTAAGACACTGGCCCAGAGGGGTACAATACCTTTTTAGGATTATGGCCAATTTATGCATTTATGTGATCACAGTTCAGCTGAGGATAAAGCGAAGCTAGCAGAATTTTACCTACACAACATGGCACTTACTGACATGAAATTATGGGATCCAAATGCTGCATTGAGAGACTTGCAGCTAATGGTTATGACATCTTGGATGAGCCATGAAGAGAAGAGGGCAGTGGAAATCCAGAAAATGATGGCAAAAGAGTTGAGTGAACCCCTGATGATTAGAGCAGAACCAGCAGAACCCTTGGCTGTCATCTATGCCCACCAACACCTTGCAGCTAATCCTCAAGTTGTCCCTGACTATGTTGACAAGCAAGCCCAGGCTATTGCTCACTTCAAGGATATGGAGAGATTGTTTGGAGATGACTGCATCCATGCCTGCATGAGAAGGTGGAATAAATTGCCACACAGCCTAAGGATCAAGGAATGTCACTCCCCAAATAGGATGAGGGAAGCCATGAGGAGAGTGCCCCTATATAAGCACTCAATGCAAAGCTTGAAGGCAAATTGGATTGGCCTTAAATTCAGCCCTCCACTGCTGCTAGGACTATTGGAAGGAGTAAAGGAGGAGGAATAATAGAAACAATGGGAAGAAGTGGATAGGAAAGCAGGTTTCCATGATAAAGAGGAAGACATTACATCATAGGCTTTGGATATTAGGGAATCTGTCAGAGCCATTAAAGATGAAGAGTTAGATTAGTTGCTTAGAGGATGAGCAACCCATTCAGCAGGGGGTGATGATGAGCCCCAGAAATGGGTAATTATATGGGCTCATTCTGCCTCTTATTTCGACTTAATCCACCATTCTCATTATTTTGTTGCATGTTTTTGAATATATTTATGCTAATAGAGTGAATTGGGTTAGTCATTTTGCCATGTAGTCTAATATGTGCCTTATGCAGATTTTTTGGTCATTTTTGGACAAAGTCAAGGGATTTATGAGCAAATGAGAGCCAAAACTCGAGAAAAACAGGGAAGAGGACTTGTGGTGGGGGGGGGGTGTCTCCTTCATTTATGACCCCTTTTCTCGAATCCTCCATCAACAACTTGGAGCACAAGGGTCCACATTGATGATTCCAAGGGGCAACCGAGCAAGTAAAGTAGGACTGTTGTTTATCTCTAGTTCTAGGAAGACGAGTTCCTTGATTTTAGGAGGACTGTTGTAGGACTCCATTTGTATAAATAAGGAGGCTTAGAGCCTCAGTAGGTTATCCAGTTATTAGTAGATTTTCGCGCTCTTGTGCAACATTGTGTTCAGCTCATTTTCGAGTTCCTTTTTTAGAATAGTTTATGTAATGTAACTATTTTTTTTTATAATGAAGATGAAACAGTTTTTGAGCCAACACTGATCTCTTTCAGAGGGTTGAAGCTCTTGGGTTAGGGCCCAACCCAAGATACCCAACACCTCCTACTGTGTACTTATATGTTTTTGCTTCAATTCATGAGTTAATTTCTATTGCATAGTTTCATTTTATTTTGTTAGATTAGGTTGCTTTTGATGGTTAGTATAGTTGTTTTTGTTTTAGTTGCTTAAGTAGGTTACTCCAGTGACAAAATAAGATTCAAAAAGGCCAAAAACATGCTCTGATCTCCTTTCTCCCTTCTTGGGACTATGATCTGAGGTCAAGGCACTACTGCTGCCACCAAAAACACAGTTTTTGCTCTTCCATGCAATTGCTAGTGTGATAAATTGATTTGGAAAGGTTGATATTGGTTCAGATTCAGTTGCTTAGATCATTTCCTACTCTTTTACCATAGTTCTCTTGCATGATTTTCTGTTCATAGGTTACTGTTCAACATTTTCTGTTTTTAGGTCAGAAATTAGGTCAAGTTAGAGAAATTTCAGTTTTTAGTCCTTTCTTTGAACAATTTTTGTAAGTAGATGTGCAGATCTCTTGCAGGACACCTCAGCTCACCATCCATCCATAAATCAGCTAGCACCAGCTCACTTCTCATATATCTCCTAAGTCATTTGCAACATTTCGCCAATCTGCCCTAATTTCTGCATTTTTCTCCATAAAGTTGCTTCCTTTCCATTTGAACAAATCCATCCATCACGTTCGTTCCTGATCTTTCTTGAAAAGTTCTAGACACCTCAACACCTTCACCTAGTCTTCAATTACCCTTTCCCATAATTTTTCCACCATAAAAACTCCAAAAATAGCTCTCGGCCTCCTCCTGTATATCCTCCTGTAGATCCCTTGCAGCATCCTGTAAAAGTTCCTGTGAGTGATTTTTTGAAGTCCAATCGCTATGGAAGTCTTCAGAAGGATACTAGGGGCTTCTTAGGACCTCTCCACACCTTCTTCACCCTCTAAAAATTCCAAATCCATCTTCCTTTGCCACCAAACCTCTGCACAATCACAACTAGATAAATCACAAGCATAATAATTCCACATAAAAACACTAAAAAACAAAAAAGGTTGTTTTCTTCTCAATTCTTCTCAGAAGTAGCTTGAATAAATGCAATTTACCTTTTTAGTAGTCAATGGCACTCTTTTCATCAGTTTTCATCTCTTTTCTTGCAAAATTAGGGTTGTTAGGTAAATTAGGGTTTGCTAGGGTTTGTGTTACATTTCAATTTTCCTTCTCTTTCTGCAAATAGAATAGCCCCTGTAGAGTTAGTTTTCTTTCATCACAGTTAAAAGCTTCTTTTGGGAACTCATAGAAGTTGTCTTAAGCTCCTAGCAAACTTGCGCCAACTGACCAAGTGACAGCCTGCAGTAAGAGCTAGTACTTGTGCATACAACACCATCGCTTCCAAGTTTGTTACGAACTACTGGGTTGATAAAAGTAAAGAAGGAAGCCTTAGGAGTTGCAACATTATTGCTGCAATACTGGAGCCCACCAGTCTGGCATAATGACCGTGAAAAAATACACCATCAAGAGATAGAAAATCATGATTAAGATCAATCAAACAATAATAATGAAGTAGAAAAAGTACTTCTCCAATTGAGAAATCTCACAATCGTTTCCCTCCTACCGCAACTAGTATTCATTGAAGAAACTCAAAGTGCAGAATCTGTCAATGAACAGTTTCGACCTCAAGGAAGTCAGTTCACAAAATATATAGATAAGGCATGTCTGATCCAGGTGGATATTGGTGTCCACCAACCAATTCCACTTGGACCCCCACCATTGCTTCTTTCAGTTTTTCAGTTTCTTTAATTGTAGCATAGTTTACTATTTTTAGCAGTTTTTCGGGTCCTAAACTTCTGGAGCCATTTTTAGGCCCTAAACGACGTTTTTTGGAAATCTACTGCCAAAAATTTATTGTCTAAAATCATCTTTTCTGTCGTAGTCCTCGGAGAGATCTTTCCAACGGGTTATTATGTGTGTGAAACGGAGATAATATGACCAAGTCATGACCCCAGGAAGTTGGCTATCCAACTCACCCCAATGGGGCCCATAAGCTCTTGGTGTTACATCTCCTCGATTTAGGGTTTTGGTTGTTTAGGGTTTGCTCTTATTGTTCAATAATAAAAAGGAACTTGAGCCTCATTGTAAGGCAGTTCAGAGGCATGTAGCCACCACATCTCTTCTCTGAGATAAGCTACCATTGCATTAGTTGGTTTATTTCCATTTCTGTTTGTAAGCATATTTTTAGTATTTTACATTAATGAAATGAAATATTATTTCCGCTGCATCTCTGTGTTTATGGTTATCTCTGTAATTTGTTTTGTTCCTGTTTAAATCTGGATCAATGGTATCAGAGTGGTCTATTTTTTTCTCTTTTTTTCTTTGCATGTCCCCAACGAGGTCGGGATATAAGGAGTTTGGGCTTGAACTGGTCAAACCTTTGCAAGACCAGCCTTGCAAATCTCGACACCCTCCCATGGAGGATGAAAAGAAAGATGAGGGGGCAGAAGATCCTATCAAAATCTTGCTCGAAGAAGCCCTCGAGTGACAAAGGAATGCGATGATGGATAACTTTTCCCAGATCCTATAGTGGCTACCCAGGGGTGACGCATCGACTTCCAACAGCTGCTCTGGAAACGCCACACCGTTTAAGGTACAAGTTAATTTTGAAATCCCCATATTCGAGGGTTAGATAGATGCAAATGTCATCGATAAATGGTTAAATCTTCTAGAGGGTTATTTTTCTGTTCATGATTTTTCCAGTCGACAAAAGATTATTTTCGCTCTTCTCAAAGCAACCCCCCACATCAAGGACTGGTGGGAAACCTACTACGAGCAGAAGGATGAAAGTACATGCTCACTATTTTTAGCCGCACCCACTTGGAATTCATTCTGGGATGCCATCAAGGAATAGTACTGCCCTATTGGAAGCTATGAGGATCAATACATAAAGTGGACCATGCTGCGGCAGGGAAGGGACCAAGACGTGCCAGAGTTTACCAATATTTTCCATACCCTTCGCACAAAGTTGGGTATCAAGGATTCAGAGCAACATTTGCTACTCAAATATCGCGTCTGCCTACACAAATACATCCAGGAAGAAATAGAATTCTGAACATCTCCTTGCTTGGCACTGCATAACAATATGCCGTCAAGGTCAAGCATAAGTTTAAACAAAAGAAGCGAGACTTTGGATCTGCGAATCCAAAGCAAGGGAAAGGTGCTCCCAAACCGTAGAACAAAGGACAAAGCCAAGGCAGGGCGACCCAAGACAACCCGCCAAAGCTGCAAGCAAAGAACAATGCCGTAAAGCCGAAAAAGGACACGGGAAAGTAGTGTGAGTTCCATAAGAGCTTCACTCACAACACAAGTGAGTGTTGGGCAAAGCAGTCACTGGTGGCTGAGCTAAAGGTTTCAGAATCAGATCCATGTTCCGACTCTGAGTCAGAACCTGACAATGGAAATGACAAAGGGAAGCATATTATCGATGCGGAGCCCAATGCCACCGTTGCCACCATTAAGATCCAGAAGGAGGAACCTGAGGATCCAGAGGAGGAGGAGCATCTCCTCCACTCCTAGATGTGGGTAAAGGGCTCCCCACTACACTTCATTGTCAACAGTGGGAGCCAAAAGGACCTCATTTTAACAGAGGTCATGAAGCAGCTGGGCTTACCGACCACAACGCATCCACAACCGTACACCATCGGGTGGCTTCACCAAGGACGGGATCTTCGCGTGAGCCAGTAGTTTCACCTTCCATACAACATCAAGCCCTTCACGGATGAGGTATTCTGTGACATCACTCCCCTTGAAGTTTGTGATGTATGATCAGGACAACCATACTTGTGGAAGCGACATGTTGTGTATGAATCAAGGCCCCGTGTTGTTATTGTTACTTTGGGAAATAAGTTGTACAGGATACTAGAGGTAGCATTTCCTAGAACCGTCTCTTTGGTTACTGCAAAAAAATGCAGTAAGCTCATTTCCAAAACTGGGAAATTTGTTTTCCTGATGATACAACCTCAAGGAAAGAAGAAGATGGTGGCCATGACCTCCATATAGGGCCCCTCTACATGAAAACTACAGATGGACAAGGTCATGGAGGAGTACAAGGAAATCTTCACCTCCCCTGCAGGGGTTCCTTTGCACTGTCAGGTCAAGCACTCCATAGATTTGACCCCAGGTGCGTTGCTACCCAATGGACCAATTTATCGGTGCTCCTTTTTGGAGAACGATGAAATCAAGAGGCAGATTTAGGAGCTGCTGCAGAAAGGTCACATCCATTCGAGTTCATTGCCCTGTGGGAGCCCGATCGTGTTGGTACAGAAGAAGGATGGGACTTAGAGAATCTGTATTGACTATCGGGCACTAAACAAGATCATTGTCTATAATAGGTACATGATCCATGGATTGATGACCTCTTGGACCAACTGAAGGGGGAAAAATATTTCAACAAGATCAATTTGAAGTCAGGATATCACCAGGTACCAATCGAACTCTCCGATGTGTGGAAGAATACCTTTAAAGCCAAGGAGGGCCTTTTCAAATGGTTGGTTATGCCTTTCAGATTGACGAATGCTCCTGCAACCTTCATGAGGCTAATACTTGGATGAAATCCTGATCTTCAACCAGAGTTGGGAAGAGCACCTCCACCACATCCGACAGGTTCCCCAAACACTGCTGCAACATAAGTTATATGCCAATTTGGAGAAATGCACTTTTGGCATGACCCAAGTTCAGTATTTGGGATACATTATTGATGAAAAGAGGGTGCATGTGGATCCATCCAAGATCCAAGTCATTCGAGATAGGCCATCTCCAGCCGCTTTGACAGAGCTCAACATCTTTCTAGGTCTTGCCAACTTCTACCATAGGTTCATGTTGGGATTTTCTCACATCACTTGGCCCTTGAGTCAATTCACCAAGGGAGGAGCGAAAGCAAAATTCGTTTGGTTTGAATCTCAATAGAAGGCATTCACACAGTTGAAAGATTGCCTCTGCTTAGCACCAATGCTCGCATTACGATACTTGCAACAACCATTTGAGGTCAAGACATATGCCTCTGACTATGCTATTGGGGAAGTCCTTACTCAACATGGACATCTAATGGAATATCACTGTGAGACACTTTCATACACAGTCCAAAAATATCCCACTTATGACAATGAGATGTATTCCATTGTGCAGACTTGCCGACAATGGAAGCATTACATTTTGGGGAAGGAAATGGTCATCCACACAAACCACCGACCCCTGCAGTTCATATAGACCCAAGGGAAATTGCAGAATGATCGCCATCAGAAGTGGTCCACATGCCTACAACAGTTCCATTTGAATATCAAGTATAAGAAGGATAGCACCAATAATGTTTCAAATTGCCTCAGTCGACCTCTGATCATGGCGTTAACCATCATGCTCAACTCTTGTGGGAACGAGACTTCTGATTGGCCACTTCTCTATAAAAGCGACCCAAAATTCGGCCACACATACCAGACACTCTTGGAGGGTCAACATGTTCTAGATTTTCACCTCCAGGATGCCCTGTTATGCCACCTGGGTCACCTTTGTGTTCCTTCAAGCGAGCATGCCAAGATGATTTGGGAAGCACACTACAGTCGAGCTGCTGGGCATTTCAGGGTTGAGAAAATGGTGGCAGTACTACAAAAGTATTTCTATTGGCCAAATCTTTGACAAGATGTCAGGAAGTACATCAGATCATGCACTGCTTGTGCCATTACCAAACCGACCATCAAGAAGCAAGGCCTTTATACATCGCTACCTACCCCTAGTTGACCTTGGGAACCCATCTCCATGGATTACATGTTAGGCCTTCCTTCCACTAAGCATGGAAATGACTGTGTTTTTATGGTTGTCGACAAGTTCTCAAACATGGCCATTATGGCGGCCTACAAGAAGAATATCACAGCTAAAGCCACTGCTAAAATCTTCTTTGAACGAGTGTGGGTACACTTTGGGATCCCACAGTCTATCATCTCAGATCGGGACAACAAGTTCCTTAGTACATTTTGGTCCAGTCTCTGGTTGATGCTGGACACCAAACTCACTAAGTCCACAACCTTCCATCCTCAAATTGATGGCCAGACAGAGGTTGTCAATAGGATGATCGTATACATTTTGCACATGTACAACTCAAAGCATCCACACACATGGGACGAGAGCCTCCCCTATGTTCAACAAAACTACAACAGGGCTCTCCACAGCTTGACTGGCCACAACCCTTTTCAGGTGGGTTTGGGATTCCAGCCATGATGTCCCATTGATGTGGCCATGCCATTTGTAGCTACTCATGCAGATTCGGCTCATGTCCAGTCCAAAATAGATAAGGCAAACAACTTCATTGAGCACATCCAACATATTCACCAACAGGTCCATGAAATTCTAGAGAAATTAAATTGTAAGTACAAGCAGCGACATGATCAACATCGGGTGCCACACAAGTTTCAGGTGGGCAACAAAGTCTGGTTGCATTTGCAAAAGGAATGCCTTATTGGAGCCTATCGGAAACTCAGACCACTCTGATATGGTCCTTACACCATTACCAAGG
>APFE031480282.1:73023-84090 GCA_000404065.3 Pinus taeda | reverse complement strand
CAATCATATGGGGGTGAATGATCAGCTAAAAACAGAGTGGAGGTGATGGCGAGAACACGACCAAGGCTCAAAAGATGGCGATAAGGCATTCACAATGGTTATTTACCGGTTCATTTTTTAATGAGATTAAACGCTGGGGGAAACATTTGTTCATGATTTATGTTTATTTTTTAATGAGCTTGAACTATGCGCTAAAACTGCTCGTGGAGGGTTTATTTTTTAACGAGCTTGAACTCTGTGACAACATTGCTCGCCAGTCGTATGATAAGAATGTCTCATTTGAGATGTTGTTTTGAAGTGGCTTACATCTCTCAAGCTTTGCCACAGATCCTTTCTTTATGCAAGTTAGGAAACGACTAGCCTTACTGGTTTAAAGGGTTAGAGGTCCTAAAAATTTAAAAAATAAATAGCCGCTCTTCACTTACATGTGGAAAGGTTTGCATGCCCCCAAGTATAGCGAAAAATTTCCAGGTTACCAAGAAAGCTCTATCCGCGTAGCAGATAAAATGCTTCCTCAGCGATGCCTATCGAACAGACAAAGGTGAACGGCACAGAAGAATTCCACTCACATAACTTTGACGAAGGTATCTTATTCTAGCCTGATCCCATTTTCCTGTAAGGACAGGTTCATCAGACTAGTCATATATCCCTCGCGGAAATCCACTCTATACTCAAGATATTTCCTGCTGAAGCAGACCAAGGTGCATGCCCCCTGGGTTTCAGTCACACTGAATCACTCGTGCTCATCAGGTGGAGGGACTGGAGTCCGATGAGACATTTCTTATGTGAAAAGACCATTTAGGGATGGCATTTGACTATTTGCGATGTGTGAACCGGGGAATGACATTTGGTCTACGAGCTTGACCATTCTGCCTTCGCGCGGAAAACACATTACTCTAAAGAGTGAGGAGACGATGGCTCCCATGCAATAAATATAGTTGCGTCCAAGGAGTAGATTATAATCTAAGGGTCCTTGAACTACCATCACATTCATGTGAACAGTTTTCCTTCTCAAAGTAATGGGCACATTTTTGAAGGATCCCTAAAGGTCGACTGGTTCCCTTGTCAAAGCCTGTCAGATTTCTCATTTCAGGAAAAAGGGATGGCGAACCAAGCGCTTTCCAAGCATTTGAGAAAAGGATACTCACAGAATCCCCTTCATCGATGATGGTACCAACCATGACCATTCTGTAGGCTTGTACAATGATTCTGAATGGTATACTAGTTGGTAAACAGGGTCTACCTAGTAGATTCCAGTCAAAGGAAATGACTAGGTTGCTTGGTGGTGGGATTGAATAGACGACCGGATATGACTCTGATGAACTTCCTTCCTGCGATAAAGGTGTTATCACAAAACCTTGACCTAATAGGCTGCTGATTAGGAAGGCCTTGTGTAACTCTTTCAAACCTACTTTTGGCTGAGGTTTAGCCTCCTCAACCTGAGAGGGCTCTCTCTAATGATTAATGATATTGATAATGGATTAGATGGCTAACTCTATTGAACAAATGAAGAAGTGTAAGTGGTTGAAACACAATCAACAAGCATCCATTGGGCTTATGGAGTCAGAAAAGCTTAGTATGATAGCAGTATCAGCTAAACATGGAAGTCAGGGCATCAAAGTTCAATATATCAGTTAACACATAGAGACATATAGGAAAACACAGTCCATGAATGTATGAAGGAAGTTAGAGCATGTCAATGAGTTCTAAGTATCATACATTCATACTACTGCACATAAGGAAATAAGGACAAACATAAACAAGCCACCATTGAACTCCTTCTGAATCCTGAGAAGTAAAGCCAAAGCCTGCATTCATAAAAACATAATCTTCTACAATAGCACAATATGAGTCTTTCTCTAAAAATTTCCAACCCTTTGTACATCAGATCTTCTCCCATATACAGAGTTCATGTAGATTCCTTCCTCCAACATGAGGGGAATTCGAATTCCTCCTAATTTGACACCTATTGACACTTAAAACTAACTATTTAATACAAAGGACAACTAACTAGGAGTCCTAGAGACCTAATACAACTAGGAGTGTAAGTTCTTATTATGATTACAACAACCTTATCTAAAAATTTAAAGCATTATTTGACACCTAAAACTCCATGAAGTCGAATTTGATGGTGCTCATAACCTTCTAGCTAGCCCTTGATGACTCATCCCTTTGTTGTTCCTAGAAACTAGGAGATTGTCCCTTGCTCTGTTCTGGCTGAAAAATAGGTCTTGGGACAGAGCTCATAACTTCTCATAAAAAATGTATTTGGAAAAACTGAAGGCGGTGTTTTTGAACTAATCCATGTTGACAAACTCTCTTGGTTTTTTGAAACACCTTCCCTACCTCCCATAATGTGTCTTTGAAACGCAGGTGTAAAACAGAGAAATATGCTTGTGAAAAACTGCACCTACAACAGTTTCGTAGCGCAAGTTTGGTCCTTCATTTCTCCCAGATCATAATGGATTTGAAGAACGTGGAAGAGGTTTTTGTAATTTGGTATCTTAGGAATGAAAACCTCTTTCACTTTTCAGAGAGGAGTTTTCAACTGCTCATGAACTCTTCTAGAAGTTGACTGGTAAAAACAAGCTATGAAATAAAGATCACCTTTATAAATATAGCTTAGAGTTCAAAGATGTCCCTCTTCTGCTTGTTTTGCCATTGCTGAATGTTGAAAATTTGTAAATGATCCTTTTTAGATATTCCCATTTGAAAATATTTCCCTTTGTTTTTCAAGGTAGATCCTCAAAAAACAAAACTGTCACCTTCAGCAGTTTCGTAGCGCACATAGTGTATTTTTGTGAGTTTGTGCTACGAAAACTCCTAGTTGATTTCGTAGTGCATGTAATTTTTGAAAAAACCTTAACACATGACACTTTGAATAAGTGTGGGACCAATGGTGGGTAAAACAAGATTGTTGACCATATTTAACAAAGGGAACGAGACTCCTAGGACTTAGACACTAAAGCAAACATGGAAAAACTAAACCCGGACTAACACATAACCTTTACAATCAAACTGATGTGAACAATTTAGAAATTTCTTCTTAAGTGATAACAGTGGCTCCACTTGGGATAGTGTGATCATGTAGTACACTAAGGACTCACAGGTCCAATTCTTTATCCTCTTATGACAAGCAGACATTTGCTTGACAAGCATCCCCTTCAAGCTTCTTGGGCCTTCACCTCGGGCTTAAGCTTGATGATCACTGCAGGAGAAAGAAATCTAGATCTACTAAAGAATGCTCAGTCAACCTTGAGCTTATTTGCATTTTCCTACCTACCTACCAGCTGCAATTTCTGCTTTAGGTCAAGCAACATGATATTTCCAATAAAGCCAATCAACGATCTGATCTGACACTTGAATCTCTTGACTGCATTCAACCTCAAAATAACCATGATAGTGGGACGACCAAATCAACTTATCATGTATATGATCTTCATCATGCAAATGAAAATGAAATATTGATGTGCAAAACTTGGCCATGTATTCATTTATAGGGTCAAAGAGGACATGGTTATTTTGATGATCATCATAACATTCTACATCTTTAGACAATTGATTCTCAGCTACACACGATTTCTTTGATATGCTATCCAACTTCCTTTTTGAATGATACGCACAAACAATGTAATTTTCTTCACTATAAAGATCATTCTTTGATGCAAGCTGCTACAAGGAATTACAAAAATTAACAACCTTTTCCTCTGCCTGAGGGTTATAAAAAATTTCTTCCAATATTTCTTCTTGGTGTTTGTAACATTTTCATCTTCATTATGATCCAAAGACTGACAAGTCTGCTGCATCTCTACATCAATCTCAGAGGACATAATATGTTTTTCATAAGTAAACCCCTGTTGATCTTCATGCTGCATTTCATAGGATGTTATCCTTTCTTCTTGTTGTTGAAATGTATTTTAATGAAGAGCCTCTAAAATTTCTTCATCCATAAACTCATCATCATCATAACAATCCTCCAAATATTGAATAAAACTCATAGAATGTTTACAACAATCTTTGACCAACAATAAGGAAGGGTGACACTCTTTATACATGTCATAGAATACATCATGGAAATCAGCAAGAGAATATAATGAACCATTTTCCAAGCTTTTATACCAGGACCATGCTTTTCCTTCTAAAGTGGTCATAAACATCCTCATGGACAATTTCAGGGAACTGAACCTTAAGACTGCATACATGCATATGGAACCTAACCAAATGAAGAGCAACATTGTCTTTCTTTTCATATTTGAATATTGGAAGATCCTCTAACCAATCAATCTTTGGCATAGGATTTGGAAAACTAGGGATATGAGACTGATTCATAGGAGCATACCTGGAATTCATTCTTGCAGCGGAACTCTTCTTTAAACTTCATTAAGCTACTGATCTTCTAGCAGTGGAGTCACCTTCCAATTTCTTATTTTATGTGTGGAGTCGCCACTGTAGTTTTGTATCCTCAAAAAGATGTCTGAGCTCCTGCTACCTTCAGAAGTTCAACCTCTTAATTTCGGGAATGAATAGACTTCAGGCTCTCGGTAGACACACCAAACTGTTATCACAAAACCTTGACCTAATAGGCTGTTGATTAGGAAGGCCTTGTGTAACTCTTTCAAACCTACTTTTGGCTGAGGTTTAGCCTCCTCAACCTGAGAGGGCTCTCTCAAATGATTAATGATATTGATAATGGATTAGATAGCTAACTCTATTGAACAAATGAAGAAGTGTAAGTGGTTGAAACACAATCAACAAACATCCATTGGGCTTATGGAGTCAGAAAATATTAGTATGATAGCAGTATCGGCTAAACATGGAAGTCAGGGCATCAAAGTTCAATATATCAGTTAACACATAGAGACATATAGGAAAACACAGTCCATGAATGTATGAAGGAAGTTAGAGCATGTCAATGAGTTCTAAGTATCATACATTCATACTACTGCACATAAGGAAATAAGGACAAACATAAACAAGCCACCATTGAACTCCTTCTGAATCTTGAGAAGTAAAGCCAAAGCCTGCATCCATAAAAACATAATCTTCTACAATAGCACAATATGAGTCTTTCTCTGAAAATTTCCAACCCTTTGTACATTATCTCTTCTCCCATATACAGATTTCATGTAGATTCCTTCCTCCAGCATGAGGGGAATTCGAATTCCTCCTAATTTGACACCTATTGACACTTAAAGCTAACTATTTAATGCAAAGGACAACTAACTAGGAGTCCTAGAGACCTAATACAACTAGGAGTGTAACTTCTTATTATGATTACAACAACCTTATCTAAACATTTAAAGCATTATTTGACACCTAAAACTCCATGAATTCGAATTCGATGGTGCTCATAACCTTCCAGCTAGCCCTTGATGACTCATCCCTTTGCCGTTCCTAGAAACTAGGATTGTCCCTTGCTCTGTTCTAGCTGAAAAATAGGTCTTGGGACAGAGATCATAACTTCTCATAAAAAATGTATTTGGAAAAAATGAAGGAGGCTTTTTTGAACCAATCCATTCTGAACAAAATCTCTTTTTTTGTTTTTGAAACACCTTCCCTACCTCCCATAATGTGTCTTTTAAAAGCAGGTGTAAAACAGAGAAATATGCTTGTGAAAGACTGCACCTACAACAATTTCATAGCGCAAGTTTGGTCCTTCATTTCTCCCAGATCATAATGGATTTGAAGAAAGTGGAAGAGATTTTTGTAATTTGGTATCTGAGGAATGAAAACCTCTTTCACTTTTCAGAGAGGAGTTTTCAACTGCTCATAAACTCTTCTAGAAGTTGACTGGTAAAAACAAGCTATGAAATAATGATCACCTTTATAAATATAGCTTAGAGTTCAAAGATGCCCCTCTTCTACTTGTTTTGCCATTGCTGAATGTTGAAAATTTGTAAATGATCCTTTACAGAGATTCCCATTTGAAAATATTTCCCTTTGTCTTGCAAGGTAGATCCTCAAAAAACAAAACTGTCACCTTCAACAGTTTCGTAGCGCACAGTGCATTTTTGTGAGTTTGCGCTACGAAAACTCCTAGTTGATTTCGTAGTGCATGTAATTTTTGAAACAACCTTAACACATGACACTTTGAATAAGTGTGGGACCAATGGTGGGTAAAAGAAGATTTTTGACCATATTTAACAAAGGGAACAAGACTCCTAGGACTTAGACACTAAAACAAACATGGAAAAACTAAAACCGGACTAACACCTAACCTTTACAATCAAACTGATGTGAACAATTTAGAAATTTCTTCTTAAGTGATAACAAAAGGAACGAGAGGAATACCCCCAAGTTCAGTGGAGTCTGTGTTGATGAAAAGAATTTGAACGGTGTTGTTCTCTTTCTCTTCAGTGACGGTATCATTCGAAGATGAACACTTTGAAGGCAAGAACGGGTCAACTGTCGTATCGACCCTTTGACTTTCGTCTGGTATGGATTCAAAGGGTTCATTTTCAATGATAGACGCTTCGGCTGACCACAATGACGGACCAGCCGGATTTTCAGCTGGTGGAGGACTTGGTAAGAGGTTTTTATATCTAGGAGGAAGTCATAGCGGTGAAACTGGATGATCATCCAAAACTCTTTTAGCCTCGTCAAGGAAGGGACAATGGTGGATGGCGTGATTTCCTTCACACAACTTACAAGGAAATCTGGGATTCCTTCTTTGTCCATGTGCTTCAATTTCACTGGTTGATGGTGAGCATTCAACATGATCACTAGAGGTTGATGCTACTAGATTGTGCAAACGAGGAGACCAATCCCTTAAGATTTGAGGAATGCAGGGACAATCTCGGTGATAGTGGTCTCCATTGCAAATGACACAAGGAGATTTAGGTTTTGACTGTGCGGTGTGAGGATTTTCGCTAGATGACATTTGGTTGCCCCCTTTCGATTTTGGTTCCTTTTTCTTCTTTTCCTTTTTCTCTTTCTGCTTCTTCTTCTTCTCAGTTACTTGATTTTTAGCTTTATTGGCTTTATTAAGCGAAGAGGAAGGAGGAGAGGGAGAATCAAACGAAGTAGAAGGTTGGGAGGCAACTGCAGTGTCATCTAGTTGTTGATTTGACTGTTCAGGAATTACGGGATTCTGAACGATAGAGGTAGAGAAGAGCCAGACAGGCAAACCAATTGTTAATCCTGGAAGTGACAAAGTGGCCATATGGGGTGCACCAACATCTCCCCAAGAGGAGAAGGGACTAGGATTTCCTCCAAGGGGAAATCCTTGGTTGGTAGACTCTATTTTATCAAGATAAAGACCAACGGGGGAATTTGTGATGTTATTTTGATTTAAAATAAATTTGTAGACGTTTTGACACAACTTTTTTTTTCAATTTTAAAGAGTCGAGAAAAAAACAAAAGATGACTCTAGTCGCCTTCGATTTTTATTGAGCCTGAAGTGACAAGTGATAAGAGGACCTTTTCCTTTAAGGAGTCTGAAAAGGAGCAAAATGGACTTCTCTGGAGATCTAGGCAGAGAGGATTACCAAACCAATCGCAAAACTGCAGAATACTTTTTACAATACGACAGTCAATCTTCCCGAATGCTGTGTTTGGTGCATTGCGATCGATAGGGCGGCAGACACGACTTCCTAAGGATAAAGGATGCAGCCTTTTGTGGTCTCCCAATATATACTCGACGGTACATGGGAGCACAAGTCCATATTGGCACTTGCCGTCTCAGAGTGGAGGAATCACCCAACCAACACTGAAAGCAACAGTTACTAGGTTTTACGATGCCGGAATACGTCTCTAGCCTAGACCTCTAGATATTGTGCGTTAAGTTCCAAAGCGTTGTTATATTCGTTGAATTTATTTTAAGTTTATCTTGCTTAACAATTTTCCTTTCAGGTTCATCGCGTGATGTGTATATAATTCCTAAAATGCAATCTAAGATGATAAACAAACGTTTAATCTTCTTTCAGTAATGAAAATCCTAGCTACTAAGGAAAGAAAGTCAAGAATCTTCTCTTCGCAGAGCACAGAGCACACGTTAAATGCACAGTCCTAAATCAAACCAAGCAATAAAAATACAAATGCACATGCATGTATTTGTTTTCAGCCTTCTTAATGTATGAATGATGTTAAGAAAGCTATGTGAAAAATTGAATTACTTTTAAAGCGACAGTACTCAACAAAATTATTTTTCAAAATGAAGTGAAAGCAAGAGAGACACTTTGCGATTTTAAAATGGAAATTGTTTTTCGACACTTTAAAACTACTAATTCAAATCCTATGCAATAGTAATTGTATAATCGACTATCAAGAACAATGGGATTGTTTTTCTAAAACTGAAAATGACAACTACGACACTTTCAAATCTAGAGACGACAGTTCGACTATGCTACTTTTTTGCAAAAGAGAACTGAAAACGACGCACAATACATAAAAACATTTACAATTCTTTGCACTAAGGAGGCGGAATAATGCAAGAGAAGGGGATTTTCACAGAAGTACACTGACTACATACAACAAAACTCCTGAATAGGACTGAAAACAGTGAGAAAAACCATAGTCTGAGGGTAAAGTTAACCCTCCCTGACCATCGCACCTGTTACATAGTGAAACCAATATGCAACGCACCTACTGCACTCGGGAAGTGCGATGCATACAAACTGCCTTGAAGGCAGGGTGCGATGGTACTAGTGCGAGACTTCAAACAGGTTTTCACTCACAGTTTTCAATCTAGTTCAGGTGTTTAGGCCGAGTAAGTAAAGATCAGTGTATGTAAAACACATGGGTGATCTAAAGAGGTTACTAGAGCCACCACTTAGGGCAATTAGATTGCTTGCAGATCTATTATTTAATTCATAAAAAAAACTCGGAGATAGACTGAAGCAGCATTGATCTACTTTGCATTTGTATAAAAAATGCAGTTCGAAGGCTAGCTGGCTTAACTTTATGCTCCGTCTATAAGATTATAAAAAAAATAAGGATAGATAAGCTAACAAGTAATCTAGTCGCTCCCCAGTGGATTCGCCATTTTGTTACCAAGAATAGTGTCCATTCGGATGCTGCTATTCCCACTAAGATGGGTGGCTATCTTAGAAACAAACAAGTAAAGTATACTATTGTTTTATTTTATGGAAATAGACAAGAGGAGAACCAAGAAGACCAACCTGAGTCTTGCGCTTGATTTCCTCTCCTTCTTGATAGAGCTTCGCTGCTTCTTCTTCGTTTGCCCAGCTTCAAAGAGAACTTGTGGAATCATAGCAACATACTACTATTGAAGAAACAAGGATCTATATCTATAAATAACAGAGGATCAGATGTATGTTAACCATATAAATTCATATATAAACAAGTACACAAGAATATGGAAGAAAACAAGAATAACTTTATTAAGATGAAAAGTAGCAAGAGGATTACAACCATATGCTTTGACCCAGCATCATCCTCCAGCTAGGAAGCCCTTCTTCACCTCAAGCAAAGCTTAGATCACCCAACACTGTGAATGTACACCAGAAAACCAAGAAAACTTCTCTATAAGATACAAAATTCCAGCCTCTGGATCTCTGTGAAGAGGGATCCATATATAGATGATTACAGAGAGGTGAGTCGTCTTCTGGGATCTTGATTAGTGTCCTCTCTCTGATAGTTCCTGCTTCCACTTGGAGAATGATGATTTCTTACTCATCCCTGGTTGAAAATAGAGAGGCAAGTGTTAGAGGGGAAGCTTCTGGAAGATTCCATGATCTTCCACCTCGCATTTTTGTCCCTGCCATTTGTCCATTCCCGACCATCGCACCCTACAGAGGAGTAATTCAGTATGCATCGCACCTTGACACGGGAGTGATTTGCATCGACCCCTGCATTGAGCTTTCAATATGGTCCATTTTTGACCTTTATGAGCGTTTTCAGTGAGAACTTCTGGGAGATGATGTAATCAGCTGACCTTGTTCCTTTAGGCAGTGAAGCAACACTTTTAGGGACTTAGGAGCCCTCAGTTTATGGACATTTATGATTAGGGTTGAAGTGCACAAAAATGTCTATAACATTAAGGACTCTAACTACAAACTTTTACAATTGAGGACATTGGCCACCAAATGGCTCCCACCAATGTGCTGCAAAGAAACATACATTAGTTAGTAGCTTGGTTCAATCCATTACTTATTTACAAATATTTACAGTTTGAATTGTAATTTTGTAAATAATTTAACTTTAAAAGAAAAATGGAATTTCTTACCTGCTTGATCCACATCTCTTGCCATCTTTGCTAAGTTTTTTCCAAAGGTACCTACTGCCATATTGAGAAGAGTACGTTGTTTATGTATTTCCAACTCCTCAGAATGGTTAGGGACCATGCACTCCAAGCAATCATAAAAACCATCTTTGACCTCGCTAGTGTGAAAATCTCCTAACTGAGATTTGTAATGATACATTGGGTTCAGGAAATTACTAGTTGCATGTATATGACAATGGAGTTTATTATTCCATATGTTATCATTGATCTCCCAAATATGCCCATATTTAGCTAATTTATCCTTGTAAGTTTCCCGTATCGTTTCCTCTACCTAATCCATAGCCTCATAGATGTAGCCCATGGCCAATTTTTCCCCATCCACCATCCGTAACACCTTAACAAGGGGCTTGCCATTTTTCACAACCTCTGCAAACTTTTTAACCAAAATTAATTGTCAAAAACTTTCTTTTTGTGTCTTTTCCATCTTGTTTACGAGCCCACTAAGATAAATTCCATTCATCAAAAGAGAAAAATTATGCAATGTAATGTTGAGAATAACAACAAGAAATGCTAAAATTAGCATTCAAAATATTCCAATTTTAATTTGTCTTTGAATTAAAATTCGAATTTAGTCTCACCAACTGCTTGGAAAATAATTAATTAATTCATTACAGATTAATTAGTTGGATAAATTCAAGTTAGAAGTCTTTGTGAAGTCATGCAACAATTATCCTTTTGATTAAGGAGATTATCCCTTAATTAAGGAGATAAGGATGAGTTGTAATTAGTTAGCTCAGTTAACTGAGTTATGTCTAGTTAAATTAGTTCCAAACAGTTCGAGGAACTAATTGTGAGTTCAGTTAGTTAATGCATGCATGCATCAA
>APFE031480282.1:0-60320 GCA_000404065.3 Pinus taeda | reverse complement strand
CGCTTCATTTCGACAGAATTCCTTGTTTCACACATCGGGACAAGTCGCACTCAAATGATGCTTCAGAGCAATCAAAGATGAATTTTGGGAAAATGAGAGAGGTTTTTGTCCACAACATGCCAAAGAATAAAAATCTCCTTCACTTTTTACACAGGTGTCATGGTTTGAGATAAATTTCAAGAATACCGTTGCCTCAGGAGAATCAAAGACACCCCTGAAGTGACCTTGGGAAAATCAAGTTTTCTCCTAGCTTGGTTGGCCAAATGATTTGATTGATGGTTAAAATGATAACTAGACAAAGATATATTTCCAATGAGCTATCATGAGATAAATTTGGGGTTGAGGAAGGCATTCAAAAGTTGACTGCAACAGCACTCTTCTTTCAGGCAGCCTCATTTGGCACTTTTTGACCAGTCTTGGGAGATTTGCTTTTTGATAGGTCAAATCAACTCCATAATTTCCACTTGGGCTGGAAAGTAGACTCAAATACCTTTCCAAAGATCTATCCTGCACCCGATTCTGACACCAGGAAGGCCTCCAAAAGCCTCCTGAAAAAGGGGTGCGACCACTCAGAGCAAGGGTGCGACCAGTTGGGCGGGGTGTGACCACTCAGTGCCACTCCCACAGTGTGTTTTCAGAAGGGGTGTGACCACTCAGAGGGGATGCGACCACTCGAGCCTGGGGTGCAACCACTCGGCCTGTTTTGTCCAGAAACCCTCCAAATCGATCAAATCGCCTTCCTAAGTGCCAAATCGATCGAGTTGAGTCAGTAGGGCATTCCATGGGCAGACTTCATTTCTTATGAGGTCTTCACAGCGCCACCACAGCCACAGCTAGAGCCAGAGGCCATTCATGAGGAGGGAGGTCCATCACACCAGCCCGAGATTATTGTGCTGAGACATGTTGTTTCCCCACTGCAGTGTACATATCAGAAGGGTCATAGGACCTTGTTTGCAGCAACTCAATGAGTATTTTCTCCACAGCAGGTGGAAGGGGCCTCGTTGCCAACAGCAGCACAGGTAGCAGAGAGGGGCAAGCAGCCCATGATTGAGGAGAGAGTGTCAGGTGATCCGGTTATTGATCTTGACGCCGGTTCTCCTAGCACAGAGCTCAAGGATATCATCCGAGAGAAAATCACCGAGATTCATTCGCTGCAAACACAATTATTGATGGCAAAATGGATAATCAAATATTTAGAGCAGCGAAACAAACAACTAGAGGATGAGAAAGAATTGGATAAGCTATGGCGAATTCGGAGTGACTGAGTCATCAACCGTAGGAGGCCCGGTGACTTGCTGCCCAAAGAGAGAGAATCCATGCTTATCCGAGTCAACACACACTTAGAGGGGCTGTTGGCTAAGGCCAATCGGAACAACAACTTGCTAAGAAACATGAAAATCATTATTGGGCAAGAATGCATGTTTGCAAGGCGAAGATGAAAATTCTTCAAAGGAGGTTGACCAAGGCTCTCAAAGGAAGGAAGAAGACCAACCCGCTCAGTATCTTGGCCGAGGCCTCTCTCACTCACCATGGTACTCATTATATTCCTCCCAGCAGCAAACCCAAGAGATTTTGAGAATTTTGAGGCATTTTTGGCATTTTTGGGAATTTTACAGGTTTTGGCCACTCGAGTGGTCTCACCCCGTACGAGACCAGTCGTGGATATAGCTCGGAATGGGGAAAACTCTTCATGATTGGATTTTTCATGCAAAAGTACACTTGCCTATGAAAGGGTTTCAAATTTTGTGAAGATTTGGGCTCCCAAAAGCTCAAAATACATGCAAATTTTGACTTTCTGCCCCTTTTTTGAGTTGCAGAAAGCAGTCTTGGGAGATTTGATTTTTGGGGGGCCAAATCTACTCCAAATTCAGAAATTCCAGTTGGGCTGGAAAGTATACGTCCAGACCTTTCCAACGAGCTATCCTACACCTGATTTGGACACCGGGAAGGCCCTCAAACAGAGCTGCAAAAAGGTGCGACCACTCGAGCCAGGGGTGCAACCACTCAGGCAAATTTGCCAGTTTTTGTCCAATTCGGCCAGCAAAGCACTGTTTTCACTTTGGTTGACTATTTGGTCATGTAAATGATGGATTCTTGTGTAAATTTCATGACATTAGATACTTTTACTCTTCTTTACCACTTCTAGAAGCTTCTTTGATGTAAATAGTAAATATTTAATGCATGGATAGGTTTCCTATGTTTTAGAGGCAAGTTGTTGAGCTAGCCTATTATCTAGTGATTGATTTAGAATTAGTTGCAACAGCTCCTAGGAAGCTGAGCTCGACCCTTAGAGGTG
The DNA here is from genome assembly GCA_000404065.3 of Pinus taeda. NCBI lineage: Eukaryota > Viridiplantae > Streptophyta > Pinopsida > Pinales > Pinaceae > Pinus > Pinus taeda. Next base: position 58,024 of record APFE031480282.1, on the reverse strand, counting down.
GTGGGGAAAGAATTTAGACCTTCTATATTATGCCTTCTCTTTCTCATTTTCATGGTTGGACTCTAGAGAGAGAAGCTCTATTGTATTGTTGACTTGTATTTCTGCAATTTGAGGAAAAGGAAGGCCAGGGTTTTGCAGACTTCATTGTGGATTCTTGTGGATTATTATGTTGATGGTGTGTTTCCTACTTGTCATTGTAAGTGTGTTTATGTGTTCCATTTCTTAATCTCTTGCTGCTATTTAAACAAAAGAAGTGATAAAGTTTGAATTCATGCATGCCATGCTGAACTTTCAATTTTGTTTAAAATTTATGTTTTCCACTGTCTAGAGAGGATTCGAATTCATTGTTCGCCCTCTTTAGCCTCTCTCCTTTCCTCCTTGATCATCTTTTTCAGCTAAAGGCATCAGCATAAACTCCTACCTTTCCCCAAAGACCCACCTGCAAAAACTGAGCTCAATCCCCGCACCCTGAATTGCACTCCCTCCAATTGCCACCAAAAAAACCCAAAAACTTTAAATCAACCCTCCTTATCAGTTTACTAGCCTAATATCAGTGTTTCTAATTGGTCAACTCATCCTATTGAAAATCCACCAAGTTTGACCCGAGAGAGCCTTCTCATACCTCGTAGGGCTAGCTACGAGGTGAAATGGTTTGATGTAGCTTTGAGGTTTGTCTATCTCAGCCTAGGTGAAATCTCAAACGCTAACATGATGAAATTGAATATCTACGAAAAGAAGATGAGTCTGTTAGAGATTTTAATATTCGATTTCATCTGAATTGTTTAAAATTTAATATTGAGAATGATCCCATAAGTGAAGAATCATTAGATTGTGTTGATCATAATTATTCGTTGCCTCCTATTCCCGACTCATATGAAATTACTCCAAGCTTTGTTCAATTCCCTTCTAACATGGATAAGAAATCCAATTTGGATGTGTAAATAAATCATGATGAAGAAGTTTCGTAAAGCTTAGAAGATATTTCTGATTGAATACTAGAAGACAAAAGCGGCAATTTTTGAAGAAAGGTCACCTTGGAATTTGAAAGCAACTTTGAGGCAAATTCAGAAAATACGATCGCAACTCAACAAATGCCAAGGTCAGAAAAGCAAAGTAATCTTTTTTTCAAAAACATGAGTGCATCAAGGTATGATCTAAAACCTAAAACCTATGATGAACATAATGCACAAGAGTTTTCAAAAAAAGATATTTCTTGCATTACTTCAGAATCACATTTTTCTCTTTATCCTAATATTTTTAATGATGATATTTTTTCCCCTTTCAATATTAATGATATTTCATAAAATACAGAGGCTGGTCTTAATGAATCACCATTAAGTGGTTTTCAAGATAAAGAAACAATTGGAGAACATTCTTTTTCCATTAACAGACATGAAATCCTTATTCCTCGTTGTTTGAATATACTGGATGAAACTGAAAAGAAACCTAGGGAATCTTGTGAAGTCATTTATGATGATTACTTTGACATTGAAGATGTTGATTTATCTCGAGAGAATCAACAGGAACTTCAAATAATATCTGAGAATGAGAGGTATTCTAAATCAGAAACTATTTCAGCCGATCCTCATTCTAAAGCAGCAAATCATCTACATGATTTCATTACCCAAGAAAATATTCCAGTCTATGATTCATATCATGACCAAGCTTTCATGTCTGTTCATAATCATGATTCCCTTTCTAAATTACAAGATGGGAGTCAAGATCACTCAAATTTTATAATCATAGCCAATCCTTGTGAAAGAAAAATCATTACAAAACAATCCCAACTGTGTTATAACTCTAGTTGTATAGATAATGATTTTATTTTATTTTTTTCTTCTTCTTACCTATTTTGTACAAAAACAAATTTGTTTTCATATTTTAATTTTCAGACTTTTGATCCATTACGCTGGCATACTGAAAACCATACTATCAGACATTCAATTCATGTATGGCCCTGTTGGAAAACTGAAGTTTTTCAAGAGCATGAGAAGTTATTTAAATTTCATCCTCAATCAATGTCAATGATTGATCAAAAGCTTCCATCCTATCAAAGACAATATCAACAGAAGAATGTATTAATTTATAATTTTTCATTTCATTTGAGAGATTTCCATCCATCCTTCATTGATGCATTTATAGAAATATGTTTGGAAATTTTAACTTTTGTACGTAATACTAATAACAATTTCCAGGCCTTTAAATCCAAAAATCCATATCTTCAAACCGGCCTGTCATCTCTTCCATTGAACATTTACCAGTCCTTAATAGAAATCCATCTAGATTTCTACGATCCAATAAGTATTCAATTGGAAAGAAAATTTCATAAGAAGGAAATTCTAAATAAAATTCTAACAATAGTTGTACATTCTTGTTCCACATTTAATTTTCTAAGTTCAGTAAGGGTTTTGTTTCTAGTACTAATTTTTGAACTAAGTATATTTGCAGGAACGGAAATGAGAAAAAGGTTACACTGGAAATATGATTACACCTAGTCACTTTCATGTATATTGTTAGAATAGGAGTACAATTAGTTTAGTTAGTCTGTAGGTCAAAAATAAATGAAGTGATTAGCCCTTTTCATATTTTATAAATATCCAAGGGCAAAATTACTTCTCATTAGAAAATTTGTGATCGTCCTCAAAAGCAATTCTCCCATAATAAAACCAGTTGTGAATGGTTACATTAGGCATTTACGAAAAAGACACCAACTCTCTTTCAGATTTTTATTTTTCGCTTGTATAAATAGCAAATCGTTTGGAAAATTTATCTTTATTATTGAAAGATACAGTTAAAAAACTCTAATTTAGATGTGACACTAGTTTCAACTCCATAAAATTTGATGAAAATAACCTTTAGTGAAGAAATTGTTTTATACCAGTGCAATGAAAGGTATCAATAACAAAATAAAGATTCTCTGTAGAACAGCTACTTCCAAAAAACTCTATCATTGTCATCCAGAGCTATCCAAAGGAAACAATGACTTCCTCCCTACTAAGGAAATCACAACTTTCAGAGGAACAATCCAAGGATACACTTCATCTTGAAGAATGAGAGGTCTCATCACAAGCCGGCTTATCATAATCATAGATATTATAACTTGCTGACTTTGCCAAATACTGCATACCACAACAGGGCAATGACTCAAGATTGTTACAATTAAGAGGCAAGGGGTCTCATCACGAGCCAGCTTGTTCAGCAAAGTTATAAATCGAGTGAATGACTGTGTCAGAAATTGGCTATCAAACCAAGACATTGTTCTTTAAGAATAAAAAGAAAAAGCAATAAGTGTGGATGTGAATTCTTCTTTGAGAGTTGTAGGTTTCTTTAAGTAGGATATAGGATCATTGTTGGGTAACAGGTAACCATGTCGAGGCTATAAACGCTTGCTGGCAGTAGAGGCTCTACCTATGACAAATGAGCATATTTAAAACTAGTTTACAGAGAAGACTTTGTTTTATCTTTACAAACCAAGTAATGACTGATGTAAATACAAGGACTAACTTGAGGGAGCAAACAATAAAAGTTGAAAATAGCTGAAACAAAATGTCATTGACAGATTAGAGCATAATGTACTTTATCTTTCCATAATAAAGTTTAACTTTCTGAAAATTTTTATGTTTTGGAAGTTTAGAAAATTCAACAGAAACACAGAGATAACTGGTTCTTCCAAGTGAATCGCCAATTGTTGTGGCCACCAACAACCCCCCTCCTTATGAAATATTATTGCTAATACTAAATAAGTGGGGACCCTTAGTTATAAAATCCAAAGAAATCAAAGTAGAATTTACATTTCTTTTTTGCAAATAAAGTTACCATCATAAGCTTAGGAAGCCCCCTTGGAAACTCTTAGAATCTAAGTTTATGATAAGTTAAAAAATATCTTTACCAAGGGAAATCACATCGCAACAAAATAGCGGGATGCCACCTCACAAACCCAATCCCAATATTCACGAGATAACGATAATGACCAAATATCGCATCGCATGCAGCATAACTTACTTAAAACACTTCAAAAATCTGCCAATGTGCAATGGCGCTGATCGCAAGACCGCATCTCGCAAGGAACAGGTTACCAAAATTTGTCATACATAACATTCATGCGATCTATGATATTGCGAGATTGTGACATCATATCAGAGCGATGTTGCGATTTTGCGATGTTGCGATTTTGCGATGTTGCGATTTTGCGATTTTGCGATCTGCGATGTTGCGATAGCAAATTGCAGAATTGCTCCATCGCAAATATTTTGGGCTAATTATTCAAGAAAAGTAGTTTCCATAAGATGACTCATGGTTATGTGCTTTAAATGCTAATAAAGGAGTTAGCTATCAATTATTAATAGAATATGGGTGCGTGCTCTTTAAAGAACATTTCACGTAAGGTGGTATATTTGGTATGTCTGCAGAATTTAAAACTTTCCCATCGCACTTCCTTGTCATTCATTTTCACCTCACTTGTGAATTGCAGGCACAGAGAGTAGAGGACAATACAAAACAATACGCAGGATGAAATGGGAAAGAAAAACAAAGCCCCGAGCTTCGAAGAAGAGAAAATGGCGCCTTTGTATACAGACATGGCTTGCAACAGAGACGCAGGAATAGCTACGTGGGAAGGCATGTATAATATGCTCGAAGAGGAGAATCCCAGAGTAATGTTGAGATTGCAACAAGATGATGGAGCTTAGTGAAAAGAGTCGCCTTCACTAAGTGGGCCCGCAGGCTATTTTTGGCGCAAGTTTATTTTTAGACTATGTCTATTTTTAGACATATGGATCATGTCTATGGATTGCAGGTTGCTGTTTATGGATGATTGATCAAGTTGGGAAAAATAGATGGACTTCTATTTTTGATGAAAGTGTGAGTGATCACAGTGTGAGTGATCAAGTCTATTTTTAGACTGGCTGTCAAAAATAGAAAAGTCAAATATTATTATCTCACAATAATATTTGGACTATAAACTTAATCTTATTCTCTTGGAGCACTTCAGTTTGAGCTACAGAGGTGGCACATGCAATTGCATGAAGGAAATACGTGGTTTTTATGGGTTAGTTGAATATTTGCATGCATGACTTCAGTTAGAACTCAAGTGAGTTGAGTTTAGTGGACTGGAGGTGCAGTTGATGGAGTTGTGTTCAGTTTAGCTTTGTTAAACTGGTTGTATTTAGTCTAACTGGCAAATAGACTAGAGATGAGTTGGGTGAATTAGTTATTAATTAATTCACAAGTTATTAACTCATAATACAACTAATGAATACATCAGTTAACTCAGTTGCATGTCAGTGCATGTTCAGTTCAGCAGGGACAGGTGTTAGAGAATCAGATTGCTATCAGTTGTGACTATAGTTGTGCACCAGATCTTGCACAAATCAGGGATTGAGTATGCCAATGAGTTTGCCCACATTGTAGCTTGTTCTCACGTGATTTAGCCAAGGAAAGACGTGGCTGCCTTGGAATTATCACCGGTTCTTGTGCAGGTATTGAGCAGCGGAGGCAGGCAAGCAGCGGAAGAGATTTGAGCCAGTGATTGATTCAGATCTGAGCTGTATTGTGTGTAACAGGTGGAGCTGGTACTGGATTGCTTGTGATAAGCATTGTACTTTGTAATGTTACATGACTCAATCATTAATATACAGATAGTTGGGGTTTTTAGCGAGATGCTTTCCCCGGGATACATACTGTGTTAATGTGTGAATGCTCTTGATGTTTTATTGTTATTGATGCTGCTATATTGATGATCAACGTAGAGGAGCTTATGTATTGTGTATTTTTTCCACAATAGTACATGATCAGGATAATCTCTGTTGAATATGTGTTAAATTATTCAAAATTTCTACATATAAAACCAGTGATGCTACTCACATTGCTAATCTGTTTTTTAAGGAGATTGCAAGGTTGCATGGGTTACCTAAGAGCATTTTTTGAGATAGAGACACCAGATTTGTTGGTCATTTCCGGAGGACATTGTTGAAGAAACTTGGTACTAAACTGAGTTTCAGTTCAGCTTATCATTCTCAGATTGATGGACAGACTGAAGTTGTAAACATAAGCTTGGGTAATATTCTAAGAAGTCTTGTAGGTGAACATCCAAAACAATGGGATCAAATATAAATGCAGATGATACAACAGAAGATAAAGAAGAACAAGAGGTTGATTGGGTAAAACATTTACCTACAACAAAGTCATTGCAGCTAGAAAATATTTTAGACAATGGATTTTTTAAAATGACAAGAGGACATGAGTATTTTCAGTATCTGATCAAGTGGAAGGATCAACCAATTGTTGATGCTACCTGGATGACAGATGCCATGCTATAGAAGTTGGGTAGTTCTTTAGAAGAGCTCATGGATAGGAGCCCATGAAGAATTTTATCCTTAGGAGTCTGATGTAGGAGCATGAGGCTTGAAGGCAAAAGACTTCAAATTTTATTCCAAAAACACAAAAAGTTTACAAGCAAAGGAGTGGAATCCTTTAGCTATCACTTTACAAATATTTCTAGATAGGATTTGAGCTAGAATTTAGGGATTTAAATTATCTTGTAATTAATTCAAGTATTTAGGCTTAGTTGATATTTTGAGGAGAATATCATGCATATTAGATGTTATCTAGGATTAGGAAAATTCGATCAATTGATTGAGGATCTGATTGTTGTATGTACTGGTATTTATGTAAGTTTTGAATTAGCAGAATGGAATTTGGACAAATTTGGACATATTTTGGCTAGATTTTGGCTTAAGAGAATTGGAATGTAAAATTTGGAATCTCTCTGTATCTCTGTGAATATTGTGCATGAATGGTCAAATCCCGGAGGTTTAATTTCCTTCGAAATATTTTTGAGAAGTGTTGAGTTTTGTATAATCTTGTGTTGTCACATCTAAATCTTCACTCACTGTGCATTGAAATAACTTGAATGTATTTCGAAACCACAGAGTTTAGTTTGCGATATTCTGAATCTGACAGATCATAGGAAATAATTTAGAGATAGACTAAACTTGGTGGAAGTGCTAAGTCTGGCGAGGAAACCCTAACAAATTCTTGAGAAACTTAGGAGAAGATCTGAATCATCTGATCGACAGATCTAATAGATCTAATGGTCATCGCGTAATAACAAATGCAGACATTAGATAGGATAGAAGAGTGGTCTTCGTAGGTGTAAGCAGTATCTCGCGCAGTCAAAAAGTTGTAAGTGGTATTCTACAATTTCACGCGATTACCCTTAACGGGTGACACGTAGCATGAGAAAAATACTTTTCTCGTGTGCCCTCGACCTGATATCGGTGACATGCAAAAATCTGCACAAGATTACATGATAGTCATTGGATCAAGAGGGATTGATTGACGACGGAGATCGGCCAAGCTAGCTGGCGAGCGGGTGAAGCGATAACCATCGGATCGAGGAATGAGATCAAAGGTAGAGATTTAATGCGCTAAAGGTTTGTGGAATTTCAGATGCGATAAGGATATGAACTAGAGTTTTATTTCCTTTTGATTCGATGGAAAAAGTGGAAGTTTTCCATATTCCAGGTAAATTAACCAGTTCTGCTATTTTAGCAGAATAACTAAAAATTGGAGGTTGATGACTGATTCTCCAAAGGAAACCTAAGAAGGAGTTCCACTTGAACTTGAAGGAATAGTTTCTAGTTTCAAACAATTATCCTTAACGCATACGACCAGCCCACCAATGAAGAAATGGGAGAAATGAGTAAAACAAAGTTTCAAAATCAAGTGATCAAGGTGATAAAGGAACTCAAAAGTCAAAAGGAAAAGACAAGACTTTTGGAAGCAGAATTGAAGACAACAAAAGAACTCAGCAAAGAAAATGAATATTCTAAGAAGATGATTAGTAGTCTTAGAACTTAGTTGGAATAAACCAAGAATACAATGACACAAGACCTTAAGAGAGAAGTCCAACATAAGAAACAAGAATTCGACACAACGTTTGCAGAGATTAGCAGGATCACATAACAGATGTAGGAAGCAAAAATTGAAAGGAAGGAATCTGATCAAAGATACATATCCACTGTTGACTAAAATCAAAAGGAATTAGAAACACCTTCAGTAGAAATAAGCAGGCTTAGGATTGAAAATGAGAAGCAGAAGGAACATATACAGAATGGAGAAGTAGAGAAGACCACTCTTCTCAAGCTACAGGTTGAGGAGGCAGAAAAATAAGGAAATCTTGAAAACATGGTTTCAAGAAGATATTTCTCAAAAGAAATAAGAGCTTGATGCAACCCGTGATGATATTAACAAACTAAAGGGATTGTAAAAATAACACTTACAAGATAAGACAGATGAAGAAGAAAAAATAAAGGCAATTAAAGATGGTAAAGCTCCAATTGATGAAGGTACAAGCTCCACATCTTCGCAGGATGATTCTAAGAAGGAATTTGATCAAAGTGAAAAGCCAAAGAAGAATGTCGCAACTCTAAAGAACAAGACCAAAGAAATCAAGAACAAAGGAACACAACAAACTACAACATCGCCTCCAAATAAGAATGAAAAATATTATAGGTACAACTATCAAGGACCATCACATCTGAATGAACCATTCAGGTACGCACATTTATTTAATGGTTATTTCTTTTTATGTGCTAGCTATGGACATATTGCTAGGGATTGTGAAGTTTTTGACAGGTACAATCATTATCTGCAAAACCCTAGAAGAAATTTTGTAAGATCATGAGACAGGTTCCACGATGATTTTGTCAAAAGAGAATACATGCTAGATGGCCCAAACATTGAATGTTTCAAATGCCATAACTATGGCCATAGTGCTCGCGGTTGCAGATATCAGATGGAATCACCTATGGAAAACATTGAATGCTTCAAGTGTCATAACTATGGGCACATGGATCGAGATTGTAGGAATAAGAAAGTCTGGAAAAGGAAACAGGTACAGGAAGATAAAGTAGATAAAAAGGTATCAACAGTTATGCTTTCAGGATTTCTAAAAGCAAAAGGTCATGAGGAATTAGTAGTTTCCTCAGATAATGACTCAAGTCAAGATGGCCCATTAGGTGACTCACTATTTTGAACAATATGGCTTGTTGACTCCTTAATGTTTATAGAGGATGAGTCTATGCAACAATATATTGCACAAGTCTATGATTGACAGGAAGGTAGTTTGAACAAGATGAAAGTTTCATTACAAGTTCAAAGGGAGAAAAACAGTTGAAGGATTACAGGTTACCAGGAACAAGGCAAGGTTAGTCTATAAAGGATATGCATAGGTTGAAGGAATAGATTTTGAAGAAACATTTGCCCCCGTTGCCAAAATGGAATCTATCAAGATATTTCTCTCTTATGCTTGCTCGAGAAAAATCAAGGTCTACCAAATGGATGTTAAGTTAGCTTTTCTAAATGGTGAATTAGAGGAAGAAGTTTCCATTGAACAACCTGAAGTTTTTCTTCTCACTGAAAAATAAAACTACATTTTCATATTAAAGAAGGAATTATATGGTCTCAAGCAAGCTCCTAAGGCTTGGTATGATCGTCTTGATAGGTCTATACATCAACAGGGATTCAAGAAAGGAAGCGCTGACAATAATCTCTATGTGAAAGTGGATCAAGATAACCTAACGATTATCGAGGTATATGTGGATGATATAATCTTTGGAAGAAAAGATGACAAATTAAGTAAAGACTTTGGCACAAAAATGCAAAGTGAGTTTGCAATGTCTATGCTTGGCGATCCGACATACTTTTTTGGGCTTCAAATTTCTCAGCAGGATAAAGGAATATTCATATATCAAACCCAGTACATCAAGGAAATGCTAAAAAAATTCTAGATGGAAGATTGCAAGCCAGTCCTTACCCCCATGATAACAGGTTGCAAGTTAAGATTAGAAGATTTGTCAAAGGATGTGGACCAAAGGTTGTGTAGATCCATGATTGGTAGTCTCCTATATGTGACAGCCTCCTGGCCTGATGTGATGTAGGCACTTGGACAAGTAGCAAGATTCCAAGAAGCACCAAAAGAATCTCATATTATTGTCGTCAAAAGAATTCTTCGATATATTAAGGGCACAACGGAATATGGTATATGGTATCCCAAAGGAAATGATATGGTTATCCAAGCTTATACAAATGCAAATTGGGTAGGAAGTGTTGATGATCGTAAGAGTACCATTGGAGAAACATTCTATCTAGGTGGTTTTCTTGTTTCATGGTTAAGTAAAAAGCAGTCTTCAATGTCGTTCTCCACAACAAAAGAAAAATATATCACGGCAGCAGCTTGTTGTACACAAGTTCTCTGGATGAAGCAAACTTTGAAAGATCTTCAATTCAAGTTTGATGAGCCTATTCCCATCTTTTGTGATAACACCAATGCCATCAATATCTCCAAGAATCCTGTGATGCATTCAAAAATGAAGCACATTCCGATTAAATATCATTTAGAGAGTAGGTCACCAAAAGGAATATCAAGCTTGAATATGTTGGCACAAAGAAACAAATTGCTGACATCTTAACCAAACCATTACCTCGTGAAACATTTGAGTATCTTTGCCAAAAGCTTGGGATTCTTCCAAGTTTTCATTAGACTCTTTCCCTTATCTACTTGAGTAGAAAGGGGGAGTGGAGGTGTGTATAGGTCCCCAAGTTGGCTGTTTGTCAGGGGGAGTTACCTTTATTTATTTTATTTTTATTTTTTATATTTTTTTATTTTTTTATTTTTTTATTTTTTATTTATTATTTATTTATTTTATTTTTATTTTATTTTATTTATTTATTTATTTATTTATTTATTATTATTATTATTATTATTATTATTATTTTTTATTTTTATTTTATTTTATTTTTTATTTTTTTTTATTTTATTTTTATTTTTATTTTTTCAGAAGCTGAAATTAAAACCCATTTTAGCCGAAATCTTGATTAACCTCGTGACCTAATTTCAAGTCTTGGTTCGCTATATTTTCGGATATATGATCTAAGGAAGTTAGGGTTCTTGTAGGATCTTGAATTCCATGTCAAACAGGTGACGTTGGGAAAATTGTCATAACTTTCTCTCTCTCAACATTGGATTCAAATTTTGTAAATATTCACAGAATGAGGATAGATTGTAGTTTGTTGAGTAGCATTTTCAGGGCCGAAGGTCCCAACAGTGACACATGGCACTTCGTACAAGTTCACTCTACTGAACTAGGCTATAATCAAGTCATCATGGGAGATTGGGCATGACTCTTTCTTGAATAATCCAATATTGATCAAACCTATGGGGTTGCAAAGAAGACTCAGAGGGCTACCATAGGACGAAATTTTAGATCCTGGAGATATGAAATTACATAGATACAATAGATTCAATATCGAGCTCCTAGAAGGCAAGAAAAAGCAGGCATTCAAGGATCACTACAGTAAGGACCACACATCAACTGTTAAGGGTAAGTCTCCTACAACAAGGTATGTACGATTAGTGTTTACATTTGAATTTTGGGTATCATCTTTGGCATATGTTTTTGCAGGAAAACATAAGTATATACAGGTTCTCGGTTATATCTGTATGTATCTATATGTCACAATTAGTTTTGATATCACATTTCAGATGTCCTATTCCTGATACTACACATTTGATGCTACACCAAGTCTACTAAATCTATATGATATTGTAAGTTCATGTTACTTGTCTTGTCATAGTTGATAGAATGGTCTCTGCTGTTGTACTTAGAACTTGGTTCATCACAAGTCTAGGGTCTGTCATTAGTTTCTATTGTATATATCTTTAGGTTAGTTTTTGATATAGTCTTGCATAAAGTCCAAGCCTATATCAAGAGTGAGAGTCTTTGTCTACTGCTGCAACAAGTCAACAAAAAAAGTGACAAGAACATTTGAGGTACACATTGTAATTTTAATTTGTATTTGTTCATTATTATGCACTTACTGTGTTTTGCAGGCAGAGGTAAGTTGAAGGGTATTTTGTTTTATTTTTGGATTGGTTTCACCAAGAAAATTTTTCATGTAGGTAGAAGGAGATTCAAGTACAACTTCAAGCAAGGATTCAAGAGCAAAAGTATAAAATCAAAGGAAGCATTGCAACATGACATCCTTTGAAGACATGGTAGCCATTCATATATTGTGAAGAAGTGTCAAGGCCAAGAGTCATCATTGTAAAGTTGTAAAAGAGTCATTTGTAAAAGTGTCATCATTGGAAGAGTCATTATTGTAAAAGAGTCAATTTGCCTGGAGTCAAAAAGGCATTTTTGGGAGGTATAGGAGTCTCTGTTGGGATGATGTCATGGTTGGGTTGTAGGTCATAGTGTGATTGGGTGTTCGATCAAAATCATTGTAAATCATATTGTATCATGGATTGTTGTCCCTGGTATGAAAATCCACACTCTTGTCTCATTTTCAGTCATTATAGGGTGGTAGGGATGTGCTAGGTAGGTGCATGAAGTCGCCTACAGGTTGGAGCCAGTGAACACTTCAGGGTGGTAGGTTGGTTTAGGATGTTGTGACATCCATTCAGTTGACTATTGAAGAAACCAGGGTGTTGGGGCATCCTTCTAGTGGGAGCTGGAAAAGAATGCTTTTCTCGAATTCTAGGAAGTTGTTGCTTTCATTTCAGTTGGGGCTGAAGATTAAAGAATTTATTAGAGAGGTGTTTAATGGTTTTTGACCCGGAGGGGGTTTTCCACCTAAAGTTATTATGTCTAATGTGTTCTTTTATTTACTGTTATTACTGCATAAATAATAATAATAATTGAATATTAACTAATGCTCTGAAAATATTTAAAAGTGCTAATTGCTAAGGAATACTGATTCACCCCCCTCTCAGTATTTCCAACAATGTTTCCTTGAGCATGAAAATAGAGAAGGTGGAGAACCAAGACATCGGTGAATTGTGGCATAGGAGGTTGTGTCACTTGTATCATGGCATTTTGAAAATCATGCAACAAATTTCTACTAGTCTTCCCAAGGGTACACTAGAGAAAGTTGACACATGCAAAGGGTGTACATTGGGAAAGTACACCAAGGCTTCCTTTCATGACAAAGATAGCCAATCACAGGTGATCCTCGATTGATTCCACTCAGATGTGTGTGGACCATTCTCAACAACATCCACGACCAAGCATAGGTATTATGTTATATGTGTTGATGATTTTTATCATAAATGTTGGTTCTTCTTCATGCAGAAGAAATATCAGAATTTTGCAAAGTTTTGTGAATTTAAATAATTGGTCAAGAAAGATATTGGTAGAAACATTAAAGCTCTCAAGAGTGATAACGATGGAGAGTATGTGTTGAATGATTTTAAAAAATTCTGTGCAGCAGAAGGGATTCGACAAGAGTTGATAGCACCTCATAACCCACAACAGAATGGGGTGGATGAAAGGATGAATAGAAGCATTGTAGGGTCAACACGGGCAATGTTTCATGATCAGGGCCTACCACTACACTTGTGGACTGAGGCATGCAACACAACTATTTATTTACATAACAGAAGCCCTCATTGAATTCTTGGGATGAGTACATCGGAAGAGGCTTTTTCAGGGAAGAAACTAGATGTGGGTCACTTCAGGATTTTTGGTTCATCAGTCTACTTCCATGTAACCGAAGATGCATAGAAGAAGCTTGAGCCAACAATAGAGTTGGGGATATTTGTGGGGTACACTGATACACCTCACAACTATTGGGTGTACCTTCCAACCAACAAGATGATAGTGGTTCACAAAGATGTAAAATTCGACGAAGAGAAGGTTATGAGATGTTCCCTTGAGAGGGAGCTTCAACTACATGCGAAGGAACCTCAGATTGATGTGGAGCATCCACATGTAGAGGATCAGGGAGTGGAGACAGCCACTCATGCAAATTCTTCTAGAGATGGGAGAAAGTGCACCAAAGAGGTTGACAGGTTATTGCATGATGCGAGAGAGAATGTGGTAGCACCCACATCGCAACACAGGCAGAGGAGGTCACCAAAGAGATACACTGGATAAATGGCTCTTATGAGCATATGTGTATATATTGAGCCATATTCCTTTGAGGAGGCAGTGCAACAACAATTTTGGGTTGATGCCATGGTTGAGGAGTATGAATCCATTTTCAGGAATAGTATTTGGGATGTGGTCCCAAGACTAGCAGATAAGTCAGTGGTGAGTCCTCGATGGATTTACAAGGTAAAACAAGCAGTGGATGGTAGTGTGGAGAAACACAAGGCCAAGTTTGTGGCCCAAGGATTTTCTTAGGTGGAGGGGATATATTATGATGAGACTTTTGCTCCTATTGCAAGGTACTCATCAATCAGATCCATTTTGTCACTGTCAGCATAGATGGGATGAAAGATACATCATAGGCATGTAAATACAACCTTCCTTAATGGCATGATTGAGGAAGAGGTGTATATTGAGTAGCCTAAAGGTTTTGAGACTTTTGATAAAGAGTCGCATGTGTGTCAACTCAAGCGAGCATTGTATGGGCTGAAACAAGCACCCCATGCTTGGTACACCAAGACTAATAACTACTTCACTGGAACAAAAGTGAACCAAATGTGAACCTTTACCATATTGCGGTTGAAGGTAAATTGTTGATTATTGTTTTATATGTTGATAATTTGATTCTGACAGGCTATGATAAGTTGATAAAGTCTTGCAAAGAGGATCTCGAAAGAGAGTTTGAAATCAAGGACTTGGGGCTCATGCACTACTCTCTGGGTATGGAAGTATGGAAGGGTGATGAGGAAATTTTTGTCTCTCAAGGCAAGTATGCCAACGAGATACTGAAAAGGTTACACAAGGAGGGTGTAGAAAATCTGTGATAGGTTAACCCGATAATGAAATATAAATCAAAGCATAATACTATAACCTACTTCTACTATCAATTTGCCAAAGCTTAAAGATCGAGTTGAACAATATAACCAAAACAAGAAGAATCAATGGCACAATACACATGAAAATACTTTGGGGAAAGTCTCAGATAAAAACCCCACACTATTGTATTATCATACATGGTGGAAATACATAGGAATTATACAAAGCCTTAGCTCTCACAGCTAGCCAGCTCTCAATATAATCCTCACAGATGCTCATAGGCAATCTTGGCTTCTCTCCAACCTTCCTCTCTGCCCTCCAAGCTCCTATTTCCTTGCATTGTTCCTTGTGGATGATTAGCTTATTACCAAGTGGAAAACCAAGCCTTCAAAAACTACGCAATCCTCAAGGATGAATCCTTGACTGCATGCATGAGTTTTCTCCATGAGAAAACACATGCAACTGATAGTACACTGTCCTTGAACATTAATCTCAACTGGATCTTTCTCATAATAGAAATGCATGAGTTTCTGATGAGGGAATCTTCAGTTAACTGGAGTAGCACTAGTTGAGTGCATTAATGCATGGCTATGAAATCACTATTAGTTCCTCAAACAGTTTGGAACTAATATAACTGGACTTAACTCAGTAAAATGAATTAACTAATTACAACTCAAATGTAAATCAATATTA
Source organism: Pinus taeda (assembly GCA_000404065.3). NCBI lineage: Eukaryota > Viridiplantae > Streptophyta > Pinopsida > Pinales > Pinaceae > Pinus > Pinus taeda. The sequence continues at coordinate 42,584 of APFE031480282.1, read as the reverse complement.
TCTCCTTAATTTAAGGGATAACTCTTACATGACTTCAAAAAGACTTCTAAATTGAATTTCTCCAACTAATTAATTTAAAATAAATAAATTAATTATTTCCAAGTAGTTGTTAGGACTAAATTTGATTTTAATTCACAATTTAATTCAAGGACAAATTAAATTGGAATATTCTTGTTGCCATATTTCAACACTCCTTCTCAACAAGAAAGGGATTATCTACCACCCTGATCCTATCTTTATGGAACTCGAATTTACACTTTGACAATGACTTTGTCAAAATGTCATCATCTTGCTCCTCTGTCAAAATATACTGCAGCAACATGATCCTCCTCGCTACACAATCTCTGAGATGATGGTACCAGATGTTGATGTGCTTGGACCTATCATGAAATACTGGATTCTCAGAGAGCTTGATACAACTATGATTATCACAATATATCACAGTTGGATCCATCCTCTGATCAAACAAACCAACTAGGATTTTCCGCATCCAGATGGCCTCATATGTTGCCTGACTTGCAGCCATGTATTCTGCTTCTACCGAGCTAAGTGCAACCAACCTCTTTCCTGCTGTACCAAGAAACTACTGCTGACCCAAGGTTGAAAATCCCTCTTGATGTGATCTTCTAATCTGATGGACTCCCTGCCCAATCTGCATTAGTGAAGCCCTATAGCTTCACTCCCTCTGTCCATCTGTACCATAATCCATACTAAGATGTGCCTTTGAGGTATCTCAATACATAATTTGTTGCCTTCCAAAACATTTTGGTAGGCTGAACCATCGCTTGACTCATCTAGTTCACCGCATAACACAAATATGGTCGTGTCTTCATTAAGTACATCAGTGAACCCACAAGCTGCCTGTACACAATAGCCTCTACCACTTCTCTTGAAGTAGTGACCTCCTTCCTCCTGTTACCTGCTAGAGGAGTCTGCATGGGCTTGCACTTTTCCATGTGGAATGTCCTGAGTATTTCGTTGGCATACTTGCCCTGAGACACAAACAACTCCCCATCCTTCTGCCACACTTCCATGCCAAGGAAGTAATGCATGAGACCCATGTCTTTCATCTCGAATTCTCTTGCAAGGTCCTCCTTGCAATACACAATCAACTAATCATCACTAGTCAATATGATATCATCAAAATAAAGTACGATGATCAATAACTTACCTTTCACCACGATGTGGTGCAGGTTTACATCTGCTTCACTCTTTGTGAAGCCCAACCTAGTGAAGTAGTTGTCTATCCTGATGTATGAAGCATGAGGTTCTTGCTTCAGCCCGTACAACGCTCTCTTGAGTCAGCACACATGCGACTCATGATCGAAGGTCTCAAAACCTTCCGGCTGCTCTATGTACACCTCTTCCTCAGTCTGGCCATTGAGGAATGCAGTCTTCATATACATCTGATGGATCTTCCAACCCATCTGCGTTGATAGTGCCAACATAGATATGATAGATGAGTACCTTGCGACAGGAGAAAAAGTCTCATCATAGTCAATCCCCTCGACCTGTGAAAAGCCACCGGCAACAAATCTTGCCTTATGTTTCTCCACACTACCATTAGGAGCTTGATTTACCTTGTAAAGCCAATAGGAACTCACAAATGACTTGTTCTCCAGTCTTGAAACCACTTCCTAAACACTGTTACGAACTATGGAGTCATACTCCTCCACCATAGCATCAACCCAAAGCGGCTGCTGCACTGCTTCCTTAACGGAAGATAGCTCGATCTCAACACATTCCCCAGCAAGGGCCATGTATCTAGCGTACCTCTCAGGTGACCTCCTCTTTCTGCGCTGAAAAGATGGTGCTCCCACATTCTCTCTCGCATCCTCCAACAATCTGTTAGCTTCTCTTGTGTGCTTACGTCCATCTCTAGAATACTTTGCTTGAGTGGATGTCTCCACTCCTAGAACCTCTACATGCGGCCGCTCCACATCATTCTGAGGCTCCTCCTCCTTAGGAACCAACAGTTCCTCCACAACCTGTAGTTGGGGCTCCCTCTCAAGGGAAACTCGCATGGCCTTCTGCTCATCAAACTTGATATCTCTGTGAACCACTATCCTTCGACTAGTAGGCAAGTACACTCGATAGTTGTGAGGTGTATCAGTGTACCCCACAAATATCTCCAACTTTGCTGTTAGCTCAAGCTTATTCCGTGCATCCTTTGTCACATGGAAGTATATCACTGAGCCAAATATCTTGAAGTGACCCACATCTGGTCTCTTATCGGAGAAAGCTTCCTCTGGTGTCTTCATCCCAAGTATGCGATGCATGCTTGTATTTTGTAAATAGACTGCTAGTTGCATGCCTCAGCCCACAAGTGAATTGGTAGGCCTTGGTCATGCAGCATTGCACGTGCTACCCCTATAATAGTTTTTTTCTTCCTCTCGGCCACCCCATTCTATTGTGGGTTATGAGGTGCCGTCAACTCTCATTTAATTCCTTCTGCTGCACAGAAGTCCTTAAACTCTTGAGAGACATATTCTCCACCGTTGTCACTTCTCAAGGCCTTGATCTTATTCCCTGACTCTTTCTCGACCAAAGCTTTGAACTCACAAAACTTTGTGAAAGTTTGGTCCTTCTTCTGCATGAAATAAATCCAACATTTACGAGAATAATCATCAATGAAAATCACATAATAGCTTTTCTTCACTGTGGATGCCGTCGTTAATGGTCCACACAAATCAGTATGAACTCGCTTTAAGATAGCCTTTGCTCGACTGTCTCGATCATGAAAGGAAGGCTTGGTGTACTTTCCCAAGGTACAACCTTTGCATGTGTCAACTTTCTCAAGTTTACCTTTGGGAAGTCCTGTAGATATCTGTTGCATTATCTTCAAAGCCCCATGATGCAAATGGCTCAACCGCCTGTGCCACAACTCACCAATGTCTTGGCTTTGCACCAATTTTTCTTTCATACTCAATGATGCATAATCATCTACCTCTAGTTTATAGAGATTCTTCACCCAAATCCCTATCCTCTTGGTCTGACCTGTGGCTATGTGTCTTAGGAACGCCTTTCCTTTACCGAAGACAACATCGTAGTTTTTTTCCTCCAACATCGCGATCGATACCAAGTTCTTCTTCAGTCCAGGAACATACATCAAATCTTTCAAGGTGAGAGGAGCTCCATGCTCCCTCTGAAAAGCAACCGTGCCCACTCTTGAAACACCATACCTTCCATCGTCACCTATTTCTATGCACATCTTGAGGTCTTTCTCCTCCAAGGCACTGAATAAATTTTTATCACTAGTCATGTGGAATGAGGCTCCACTGTCAAGTTACCAGACACAACCCATCATCGATGAAACCATGCATGCGATGAGGGTAAAGTCCATTTCGAACTGAGAGGCTAATGCCTCACCCTTCGATCGTCCCGAGGATCACTTCTTGGACTTCTTCGATGGGAAATTAGTCGCATAATGTCCCATCTTGTGACAATTAAATCATCTTACTTTAGACATGTCACCCTTCTTCCCTTCATGAGAAGAATTCGATTTGAAATGGGAAGCCTTCCCCTTACCTTTTCTTGCCTTACTTGCTAAGGCCAGATTTTCTTCATCACCATTCTTGGATGAAGAACCATCTCGTGTGCTCCTCCTGATCTCCTCCTGCATAAAATCCAACCACAGTCGTTCCCAATTTGGCAATTTCTCCCTTCCATTCACAGAGTCTTGGTAGCTATTCCAACTCTTTGGAAGGCCAAGGAGAGCAAGGATCACCATATCATCATCGGTAGTAGTTATTCCCATACTGCCAAGCTCATCTCTGTAGGTGGTGAGGTTGTTTAGATATGTGGATATAGTATCGCCCTTCTCGATCTTGATTCTTTGAAGCTTATCCTTGAGTGCCAATTTCCTCTGGTCGCTATTATTCTGGTAGAGGTCCTTCAATGTCTTCCACATTGAAAATGAAGTATCCTTCCCATGGAGACTTGAGACAATACAGTCTCAAACTCCCTCAAGGATGATCCATCTCGCCTTTGCCACACACTTCTTCCACTCAACCAACTCTTGTGCATTAGTTGAAGCTGACTTTGGGATTTTTTGATCAATGAATTCCTTCAAGCCATTGCCTTCTAATACAACCTCCATTATATCTTTCCATGCTATGTAATTTGAGCTACCTTCCAAGGTATACTCAAGTCTTAAGCCATAGAATGCCATTGGCCAACCTTGAAGTATGATATGAATTCGATTTTCACCTGCAACCTCAAACTTCAAACTTCGAATTCTCTTCTCAGTATACTTTTCACAGCTCTGATACCATGTACACACTGTGATAGGTTAACCTGATAATGTAATATAAATCAAAGCAAAATACTATAACCTACTTCTACTATCAATTTGCGGAAGCTTAAAGATCGAGCTGAACAATATAACCAGAAGAAGAAGAATCGATGGAACAATACACATGAAAATACTTTGGGGAAAGTCTCAGATAAAAACCCCACACTATTGTATTATCATACATGGTGGAAATACATAGGAGTTATACAAAGCCTTAGCTCTCACAGCTATCCAACTCTCAGTACAATAAAAACACATGCTCACAGGAAATCTTGGCTTCTCTCCAACCTTCCTCTCTTCCCTCCAAGCTCCTATTTCCTTGCGTTGTTCCTTGTGGATGATTAGCCTATTACCAAGTGGAAAACCAAGCCTTCAAAATTGCACAATCCTCAAGGATGAATCCTTGAATGCATGCATGAGTTTTCTCCATGAGAAAACACATGCAACTGATAGTACACGGTCCTTGAACATTAATCTCAATTGGGTCTTTCTCAGAATAGACATGCATGAGTTTCTGAAGAGGGAATCTTCAGTTAACTAGAGTAACACTAGTTGAGTGCATCAATGCATCAATTAACTGTTAACTCACTATTAGTTCCTCAAACAGTTTGGAACTAATTTAACTGGACTTAACTCAGTAAATTGAATTAACTAATTAAAACTCAAATATAACTCAATCTTATCTCCTTAATTTAAGGGATAACTCTTACATGACTTCAGAAAGACTTCTAACTTGAATTTCTCCAACTAATTAATTTAAAATAAATTAATTAATTATTTCCAAGTGGCTGTTAAGACTAAATTCGATTTTAATTCACAATTTAATTCAAGGAAAAATTAAATTGGAATATTCTTGTTGCCATATTTCAACAGAGAGTAGTAAACTCATGGATCATTACCTTGCTACAGGAGCCCACGGTACACAGTAGCAAGATGGATCAATGGCAGTTTATGCAGTCAGATATCAAAGTGACAAAGGTAGAGGCTAGCAGCAGTCATGTACTGGAGAGCACAGAGAAAATTTGGCAATAGTGCAGATGGAACAAAGATAGAGTTAGTAGAAGCGCGAAGTTGTCAGTCAATAGAGGTAGATCTAGTATCAGTCAGAGACTTTGGTGACATATGCATCATATTGATTCAGTTTAATGTTTTTTTTTTTCGGTTTCATAAGTTGTAGTAGCAACAACACTGGAGGGAAGTGTTGCATGTAGAACATTCCAAATGTAATAGATCGGGATAGAGTTGAATTCCTTTCTTGTTGATAGGGAGTGTTGAAAATAGCAACAAGAAATGTTAAAAATTGCATCTAGAAACTCCAATTTTATTTGTCCTTGAATTAAATCAAAATTCTATTCTCATAGAAACTTGTAATAGTTAATTAAGTTAAATTGACTAAGTCAGCCTAGGAAATTCGAGTTGGAAGTCTATCTAGAGTCATGTAGAGTGATCCCTGAATTTTAGGGGTCCAGATTGAGTTCTTTGGAGTAATAAATAGATAACTTTGTATAGCTAAGTTATAGTCAGTTAAACTAGTTCTAACTATTGGAGGAACTAGTAGAGGTCTAGTAGTGGAGTAGTGCACCAATGCATCCCCAGTACCACACTACATAACTAAATATTCACTCATAAATAACTCATGCATGTCAATTCAGAGGAAGACCCAGTTGAGACTAGAGTGCAGGGACATTGTACTATCAGTTGTATAATTTTCTGAGTTGTAAAGATGGTGCATGAAATCAATTGAGGACCTATGTTTGGATTGTGTAGTTATGGAGAGTGGATTTCCCAATTAAATATGGGCTAATTTCCTTAGGGATTGAGCAAGGAAGTAGGGGCTTGGAAGGCTAGTAAATTGGCTACATGTTGGCTAGACTCAGCCTAGGAAGGAGAGAGTTAGATTGTACTAGTGCAGGAATTGTTTAGGACGAACAAGCATTGTATTTTCTTCTCAGGTCTTCTGGTTAATGCAATATAGATAGTCAAGGTTTTAAGTAGTTTCTTTCCCCAGAGAAATATTGTGTTGTGTGATTGATATTCTTCCTCTTTCTTCTCATTGTTTTCAATGATCATTTTTTGGTTTCCGCCGAGAAGAGTAGATTAGATTCTTGTCTTTTGTTTTTACAAATCACATAAGTTGTTGAATCTACAGAAAAATCTACATCAACAAGTGACTTCAAAAGTATCATCATGGCAACACTTTTTCTAGATAATCCTATGTTCATTTCAATATCATTTCTTAACTCTCTCTGACTTAGAGAGGAGCTTCATGGGAGAATTTTGTCAGAAATTAAAATTCTACACCACATCTTAGGTAAAGTAGTCATAATATGTAGTACAAGGACAAAAATTTATTGAAATTCGAAGGGAATTTCCATCTCATTAGCCAAACACAACTGGTTCAATGTCATTTCATCTTCCAATACCAAGGTGGCTTGCACGTTACAAATTATTAGGTGTATACAGTCCTTTTGTTTGAGAAGTTCACAATATTTCAAGGTACATTTTTGTACAAATGAGTTTTTCATCCTTTGAGAAAAATCCTAACTTAATTAAACTAGAGATCAAAACATACTTTTCAACCAAACATCTACTTGGTCTTCATTGACAAGGTTATTTAATGATTTCAAGTGATCATTGAAGTCTAAGAATGTTGCCAAGGAAAAATTTGAACAAAATCATGGTGATGTTACATGCCTTAGATTCCAAAGATTCAAGGAAGAATCAAATTTCAAATTTTGTGGCTTCTTTATTTGACTATTATGACATGTTCTATATTCCTAGGCCTTATACTTCATCATTTATACACCCCAATTATTTCCATATGTATTGATTAGAAATCTAGATTTGTGAATGAGCCAAACAAATATGTGTTGTCTTATCAATCCTTGAGACATAATCAATTTTAAAATAGTCCATATGTTGAGAAGCCTTTCAACTTCATCAATCATAAAACATTAGATAAATCTCTTCTTAAGAGAGACTCCTTTCAATGTACAGGACCTTCCACAATTCACCTTGTGCAAACAAACTTATGCATGAGAAAAAACTTGTTGGTTTTGAAGGAAGGTGTTTTAGACTACCTCTTTTTGGATTCCTTTAGGTTTAAAGAAACTCCTCGTCCGACTTGAGATCTCTTGGCCCTATGTAACTTCCTAAGGTAACTTCAACCTTCGTATTGGTCCCGAGGTTTGATCTTTAACCCTACTGTAACATGCTTTGAGGCCTTCTCGACCTACTACAACAAATTGATACTTTTCATCCCATATTCAACTGATATACTTTGGCCTTATTTGAATATACTCATGATCTAATAAACCTCAAGAATGAATCCACCAATATGCATATCGACTTCATAAGAGGAGTATGAAACTTCGACCTTCCTAAAGTTACTTTGTCCTTCTGAAATTAAACTAGGGCTTGACCTTAGAGATATTTATGCATCCTCCTGAGGAACTTTGAACCTTCATAGAAAACTAGACTGAGGCTTGATAGATCACATTTCAAGGCTTGACACTTATCTCTTGTAAACAAAATTTATGCTCTTTTTCATAGCCTAGACATACTTTTGTTAGGGCATGAATTGTACAGTACTTCGGTTGCATATTTTCTTCAACTTGGCTTGAAGAGAGCCCTAATTTGGATTCCTTTAAGGTTGTGCTTCAACCATATCTCTTATACCGTGTTGATTTTTCATAAGATCTTCCAAATGATAATTACTTATTATGATTTATTTCATTACTATTTTCTTTCATTCAAATTCATCATAAAGAAATTACACAGAAGACCTCAACAGTAGAAACAAAATGCCAATAATATCATAGAGAGACAACCAAAAAAGAGACACAATATTTTACCCTAGGAAATCCTACATGGGGAGAACACCCAACAACCCTTTTCTTAGAGAAAACATTAACTTCAACAGAGATACATCTAGTCAAATACAAGGTAAAACTGACCAGCAAAATAGATAGGTCAAACTTGGTCAACTTCCCTTAGGTTAATTCAAATATGCTTGATCAACTCAGCCTAGTATGATTTTCTGAAGTTCAACATCCCATAATTTCCTAGAAACTTGGTCCTACTGCTGCCCATAAATCTTGAACTTCTTCCCATAAACTACTACCCAAAAAACTGCCAAAAACTCACACTTGTGAGGTCAAAACAAGAGAGATAATGCATGAGATATGTTTTATTTATTCTGCGTCCTCCTTGTCTTTTTTTTTTATTTGTATGGATGCCCAAAAAATGTCTTCTATCTTGTGCAATATCAAATTCCCAATAGGAGGAGTTCAAATGGCATATATATAGTGACTCTGGCTAGCCGAAAGGATGTCTCTCCGCTTGGGGTCGACTTGACTTGAAGGAGGGATGACTTGACTTGAAGGAAGAACAACTTGACCTTATTAAAAGCCAAAAATTCAATTTTGAAAATTCAAAATTTTATCTTTTGAAACCGACATGGAGAACATGTATTATATTAATCTTTTCAAGGGCTAACAAGAAAATTACACGAAGAACTTGCCTTACATTTTCATTATATATTTCAAGGGCTAAAATATTAATTATGAAGACTAACCATAACTACAAAATTCAACATTCACTCTTAACTAGGGAGGTATTCATAATGACTATCCATATGTTCTCTTATTGAAAATTTTCTCTAAGAAAATGTTATAACACTTCATCATCAGCATCAACATCATCCAATTACCATAATTTGGATCAACAACTTTTTAACATGGTAAATCAACAACATTAACATGTTACCATAATTCTGGTTGGTACCTTTTATCTATGGTGTATCCTCACCATAATCTTGATCGGTACTCCTGACACATGGTACATCATTTAGCATTAACTAGTCACCATAATTCTAGTCTATCTGACACATGGTATACAAACTAGTCTTGGTTCACTATCATTTTGGTCAATATCTTTGACACATGGTGAATCTCTGATGGCCACACTCTACTTGAATAATTTTTGGCTTGATGCTAAATGAACTCATTCAACCTATCTAGAGAGTTATAAACCTGGTTTTAAAAGACACCCACTCAACTCAGTGATCCTAGGCCTCTAGGACCATTCTTCCTAATTTTGGTCAACATACTTGACACAGGAAGAATGATTGTCCTTTGTTGAACCACTCTCCCTAGTTTTGATAAATATACTTGACACAGGGAGAATTTATTTCCATGATGCTGTATCATCAATACTCTTGATCGTTTTCCCTGATCCTTGTCAAACTGACCCAAGAAGAATGACTATCCTTGATGCTACAATTTCATCACTACCTCTTGTTGGGAGAGACATGCTCAGTCAATCCAAGCTTATCCTTGAATTATACACACTTCAGCTTGGAACAAAGGCTTTTTCAACAATCTTCTTAACTAATGAATAGTGTTAAAGCCACACTGCTTCCTTCTGTACCATGTCTTACGACTAGATCTCATTGTGATTTGACCTATCATCATGGTCATCACCTAAACCTAATCAAGAAAATCCCGCAAGAAACACTTGAAGCCATAATAATTCTCAACTTTCCAACCAAGTTGTGATATACTCAACCTTAGTTCTACTGAGTGCAACAAATGTTTGCTTCCTCGATCATCCAAGAAGTCATAACGGAGCCCAAACTGAAGTGATATTTTGATAAGTTATTTTTTATTTCACTCTCTGCCCAATATGATTTTTTGTATCTTTGCAGTTGTACTTCATTGTTTTATACATATCTCAAATCATAAATAATTGTTCCATGACAAATTGTACCATGTTGGTACTCCAACACATGTTGAGCCACATGCCTTGGCTTACTTATAAGTTGATTGGTTACTTTCCAATACCTTAACTAGGTAATCTTTCTAAAACAATTTTTTTTGTGGAAATCCTATCTTCCCCCTCTACCACTATTGTTTTCTAGCATATCAACCATCTAGCCTGAAAATCTTAATGATAATCCATTATCTAGAGCTCAGAGGTCAACTCCCTCTAAATCTAAAACAAGGCTTCTTTCCTGCTCCATTTGTTATGGATGCAAATCTTTCTTCTTCTATCAAAAACAAGTCATATAGGATCAAACTTGATCCCTCAATCCAAATATTGGGTCCAATCTTCTATTTTAAAGTAGGAGACTTCTTCATGACCCTCAAATCCTTGAGGTGGTCCCATGTACACTTCTTGAATTTCTTCATGGAGAAAAATAACCTCTACATCCATCTAATGTAATTCCATTACAGAAGCAACAAAAATTTTAACACGAGTGTACTTGTTAGTTGGAGCAAATGTCCTTTCGTCATCCTCCCCCCTTTCTAGGATAAAATTCTAGTCTTATGTTGGATTCTACTACACACTAGATCTTGCATATTCATTTAGAATTCATCACTAACTTATCTTTGACACAATCAAGGTATACTTCAATTTTTTTGACATGCCTTCTCCCTCTGAACTCATATCCCATTTAGTACAATATCTCTCAACACAAATCACCAAATCTTGTAGATTCCTCTTGTCACAAGCTTTGCTTTGTTCTCCCACTACTTTCATATGCTACTAGAACCTTTGCAGCCTTCACTATGTACCCGCAATCCTCATTAGGATGCCATGGAAGAACAATTATAACCAAGAAAAGATATAAATACAAGATACTGATTAATTGTAAAACAATAACAATAATAATCAAAGAAGAGAGATATAAGTTACTTATCTTTTGAGGATTATAGAAATATTCAATGGCATATTGATCTTAACATTCTTGCATTCATCTTGCTTATTTATCAACCTTTTCCTTTTTATGATGTCATTCCTTCCATACACAAGCTAGGGTTTCTTTCAGCGGAAACATTAATCTAGGTATATTTAGGGTTTTATCCACAAATCCTAGGGTTTTCACATCCAATACTTTTAGTCTTCTAGAATTTATCAGGCCTAGTTCTTCAATACTCATATATACCTTTTTCAAGTCCAGCAGATTTTGTAATATCTGAGTTCTCCTTTCCATAATGAATTCCATCATGTCATCAGTATGTTTTATCTTGATATAAACAAAAGTCAAGAAATATCATCCTCCACCAATCATCAAGGACAAATATTATAAGTAGAATCAAGAAATGGTATTCCAATTAGCATTTTGAGAATTGCACCGATGGGGATAAAGGATACAACGATAAGTTAAAATCTATAACCTTTGTTACACAATATGCCGAAACAAGCAATGGAAAAAATATTTGGTTAAAAATTTTAATTGATGTAAACCATGCAATTTCGATAATAGGTAATCTTGTAACAAAAATAAGTATCAATAGAATAAACGATCAAAACATTGTAATAAAGGGTGATTCATTAAATGAAAACAACATGAATAAAATTATGAACTCCCATAATATTGATAAGGTGATATGCGTTAATACACTAACAACAAGCATTGGAGAAAATCTATATATGAATAGGGATATGCACATTGGAAAACTTAATTCGGATAATGGCATCACTGGTACAATTACATCTGATGTTAAAAGTATGGATGAGCTTTCCAATAATGAGCCAAAACCTAATTTTTATCTCAAATGTTTTGTAACAATGAAACCATAGATACACCATCTTCTTTAAATACCATAAAACTCAGTAATCTAAAAATTTGTAACATAATGAACTTCAATGAGGTTGATAATTCAAATATCCATAACAAGATGTATTGAAAATGTAACTAGTTTCAATCATCATAATTGTTGTTGTACCCATTTAAATATGTATCCTATCTAACAAACAAAAGAAGAAAATAAAAATGTGTTATTATTAAAGCATAAGTTTCATGTTTCTTATTAATGATCTTCTAAGTAAAAGCATGTTCTTCATGCGTCTAGGGTTTGTTAGGTAGTAGGACTTATTGTCATGAGTCAAAGGAGTCAACATCATGTTTATAAGATCTTTTCGGGAAAAATGTAATTGAAAAAATAATTATTTTTTAGTCTAGAAAGTCCTAGAAACTCCAAAAGTACAAGTCGTCCCTAACAGCTTTAATTCATCCTTAAGGATGGAATTCAAACCCTTGGAAAGGCTATATAAAGGAGCAGTTCGACCTCGTTTGACACTCACTACCCAAGAAGTTTGACCTCAAGGAAAAAACTTGATATATAGATGGGAAGCAAGAAGACAATAAGAGTGAAGCTCTATAAGAAGAAAAAGACTTGTCTTTGGGCTATCTCTCTCTCACACGTGTGAAAGTCTAATATTTTTGCAGCTACAAAGGAAGATGAAATTGCAGATTCGAGTTATAGTAGGACAAGGTGCAGTCTCTTATTGTTGGAAGGAAGAATATTGTGTCTTGACCTAGTTTAAATTAGGATGATTTGTCTTTCTCAAGGAAGGTCTCAAGAGGAAGTTGGATTAGGATTTCTGCAATTGCTATCGAGTCGAAGTTATAGGTTGAAGGAGCAGTATTCTAGCTAGGAGGTTGAAAATGTAGTTTGAAAATGGTTAGTTTTGGATCAAGGAAGGAATTGTTGAAATGAATGACTTGGTACTTGGATAAGGACTTGGTCTAGGGTTTGGGTCTTTTTCATCTCACTAAAACCAAATTCTATAAGAAGATAAGAGTTTTCTAGGTTTCCCCTTAGAGGGTTTTGCCCTGATTGAAAGCCTAATTTATGTGTCCTTTGTTTCGACTATTTTTTTTCTTGATATTTTTTTGATGAAAAGATATAAATAAATAACACAAGAAGAATAACTAAGTTCACAAGCAAATATTAAGGTTAAGGAAAATTGATATAATAAGCTGCCACTTTGAATTTTCCAACATGGGATCAAAGCTAAGGTCAACAAGAAGGCAGTTAAAAGGATCATCTTGTGGACATAATGAAGGGTTTTCTTGTCAAGGGGAATCATTTGTGGAAGAAAATAATCATAATACCTATTGATATAGAAGGAGGGTTTATACATTGAATAATATCAAGAGTACACCAAGCTCTCATCAAAGGAAGGCTTGAAAGGAAGACTACAAGAAAGGTTGTCTCTTGAGAGAAGGATATCTATTTAAAGGCTCATTTAAAGGAATATTTGAAGGAAGCATCAAAAGGATCTTGGTATCATTCATCACCCTTGAAATTAGTTGTTGGAGGAATCCTAGGAAACATATTTCAAGAACATTATTGAAGTTTCTTCAAAGATCTTGAGGGAATCAAGAAAGGTTGAAAATGTCATCAAGAAAGAGGAGAATATTAGTTATCAAGTAAGTATCATATTACTACTCTGTATCTGAATCTACAGGCCATATGTTTTCTTTCTTAAAGAAGAGTGATAAGCTCGTTGGAGCATCAAATTACCTATCATGGAAGAAACAAATTGAACTGACACTTATACAACATGAGGTAATGGAATATGTAACTAGGGAAATTACTGAACCTAGCAAATACAAGACTCGAGAACTAGAAAATTACATGAAAGGGGAAGTAAGGGCACAAAATATCATAGTTGAATCCATTAAAGATTCTCTTGTTCCATTTGTTGAAAATTTGAAAATTTCCATGGCTATGTATGACAAGCTAGTGAACTTGTACTTTGTAAGTACATCGGGACAAAATATGTCTTTGTGGAATAAACTATACAAGATGAAGAAATTAAAGGATTAGGACATGGAATCCTTTATATAATATATTCTATATATATATATATATATATATATATATATATATATATATTATTATATATATATATATAGATATATATAGATATATATATATATATATATATAAATTAAGAGATCACTTGCAGAGGCTTGGAGCAATAATATCTTATTTGGAAATGATCATCTGTGTATTAAATGCATTGTCGCCATAATGGAAACAACTTTGAACAAGCATATAATCTAAGAAATATTCAACTCCTCTTGATGATTTGTGGGCTCAGTGCATTTTTTAGGAATCAAGGATCAAATTAAAACATGACATTGGATCATATGAACAGTCTTAAACCTTTCTAGCTCGAGTCAAGAAGCTAGGAAATTTTGGGAAGTCCAAGAAGAAATATATTTCCAAGATTCAATTATTTAAGTGCAATGAATATGGACAATTTAAGAGGTATTTTCCAATCCAACAAAACAATAATAGAAAGGAAACAAGTGAGGCTCACATAACTGAGGAAATAGGAGAACCTGAAAAGAAGTCGAAGAAAGAAGATGTGAAAGTTCTTTACTATTGAAGAAGGTATATTGTTTATCACATTATTTATGAGGATTAATCTTTCCTTTAGGTTAGCATGCACTGTTGTTTATTTTAATAGGAATATTAATTTTTCATAACATCATAGAGATAAGCATGTGGTAGTAGCATATGTAGAGTGTACTCGGTTAATTCGCTTTGTAGAAATCATCTAGTCTTTAAGAATAGATTGAAATACCATTTTGCATTTTGGTCATCTAGACATTATCTAAAATTATGTTAGAGGAAGTCATCTTTCTTAGATAGATCATCATGATCCTGGAAGGACTATCATTTTGGAAGGTTCTCTGGAAAATCATTATGACAAGGTTAATATACATTCCATGTAATGTGGGATCAATACTATTAAAGGGATGAAGGAATTCAATGTGTCAGGAAGCAGGCTCATTATGAGACATATAGCTAGATGATGGAATAAGAGGCATAAGGATACTCATTGGAAGTGACTCTTGAATAAGATTCATATGGGTAGAATCTTGTAACATCTCAGTTTGATTGTATGATTTTTAAAAGAATAATTTGACTTACTCAAGGATGTATAAAATATTAAGACTTTCTCTAGAATATGTAAAATAATGATTAAACATCTAGTATAATCTTAGGAAGAAAAGGTTGTAACTTGGTATTCAAGTTCAATCCTTGGGAACTCTGATGCATGAAGGAAGATTCATATGGATATGGACTATGAGGATTTTTATGGAACGAGAGTGTCATCACGATGAGGTAAGTTTGATTTTCATTATTTTTCATTATATGGTTAAGATATTATTTTTATACATGGAAGAATGTTGCAGGAATACATGGTTACAGTTGAGGCAAGTTCAACTGTATGAATGGAAATGTATGAATAATGTTGATGGAAGCTCAATATGGTACCTGGAAACTGTGAATTCAAGATGTGTCACAATATAACCTGAAGGTAAAAAGAGGTCACTTTCATGAGGAATTTATGATTAGCTTGAAGTTTGGAAAGGATCAATGCAATGCCTTCATATATGATGTCGAAGGTTAAATTCATGAGAAAGCAAAATGAATTGGATCTTGTCACAAGATTGAAGAGTGAAGATGGCTCCATGATACCTCGAAAGGAAGCAAGCTCGATACAATGAGATGCAGAGAAAAGAGGGAGCGAGGCAGCTATGGAGAACTGGTAGTTGATACTCTTATGAAGACAAGCCATAAGGATTGTGGTGTTGACTTCCAAAATAAAAAGGAAGTCTGGAATCTCCTCTAGGCTTGAAAGGGAGCAAAGGAGTCTCCTTAAATAGGAGAAAGGATATATTCCCTAGACAAGAGGGAATAGGGTTATCCTCTCTGGTTCAGAGGGAGTGATGTTGGACATCACATGTTCATTCTTGTCTTCAAGTAATGAAGAGAGAATGGTGGAGGATTGGATAAGCATATGTGGTTTCCTTGAGGATATAAAATCCAAGAAAGGAAAGGTACCAACACTTTTTGAGGATAGGACAAGTATCCAATAGAAGAGTGTTCGAAGAGGACTGATATTCTTTCAAGGCTCAGGATTGGAGATCCAAGATACAAATAGTCCTAAAGGGTCATACCTTGTGAACATTTGGATGGGGTATGTACCTTATAGAGGTACTGCGGTATCACACATAAATCCTCCCAGCATAATACTCTCAAATACAATTGAGCTTGTCAAGATAGGCCTTAGTGACAGTGTTGGTTATAATGGTGATTCTTACAATTGGCTTATCAATCTAACAATTCTTATGAGAAATATTTAGTTTGATAATGATGTTGTACTAGTTTTACAATTATGATTTCCTCCCTAGTTAAGAGGAAGCGTTGAAAATGTAAATAGTTTATGTTTTCATAATTGTTGTTGTACTCATTTAAATATGTATCCTATGTAACAAACAAAAGAAGAAAAGAAACATTTATTATTATTAAAGCATGGGTTTCATGCTTCTTATCGATGATATTCTAGGTAAAATCATGGTCTTCATGCTTATAGGGTTTGTTATGTCTTATGATTTATTGTCACGAGTCAAAGGATTCAACATCATGTTTATCAGATCCTTCTAGGAAAAATTTAACTGGAAAAATAATTATTTTTTAGTCTAGAAAGTCTTGTAAATCGAAAACTACAAGTTGGCCCTAGCAACTTCAAGTCAGCCTAAAGGAGGGAATTCAACCCCTTGGAAAGGATATATAAAGGAGAAGTTCAACCTCATTTAACACTCACTAACCAAGAAGTTTGATCTCAAGGAAAAACTATGATCTATAGATGGGAAGCAAGAAGGTAGCATGGCGTCATCCTGGTATCATACCTCGTACGGTCGAAATCCCAGAATTATATGTTAATTCCAACGGGGCATCAAGGTTGCGGGGAGTAGGGAACAACAGTGGAGAAATCCTGGAATCCCAGGATCCCGCAGCTATTTCTAATTGTATTTCAATATTAGTGGACTAGGGGGCCAAGGAACGTCAAGAGACGGTGATGGAAAATCTTTTTGTCCTCGGGATCTTTTAAGTAACAGAGTTGTGGGGCCCTCATGGAGAATGGGCACAATCGACAAGGTTTTTCATTTATAAAGGTTAAGTGGGCAAGTTCCCCCTGCTTTAACATTTAAATGTTTAAATAGTGATTGATTAGGGGATTGAATCCCCATCCATCTCGAAGCGACCTCACTCGGGAGAAGCTCCGGTGGGGTAACAAGTGTGGTGATTAGGCCAGCGCTTGCCCTCGAAAAGTCAAATTCAATGAAGTGAATCTTTTAAATTGATGATTGTGATAAATTCTTGGGGGGGTTGAACCTTACCTCCATGTCCACCTAGGCACACCACCAAAGAAGGTTAGATGGGTCCCTCGCCTGTCAGGACAACATGATGGCTACGTTAGCAGTTGGGTCCAAGGTGAGCATGGTAGGAAAGCATGAAGCCATTCAACACACCATCCTTCCCCCTTTCTATCCACCATGTGTCCCCTTCACATCACCTCTTCCCTTTCTTACCTATAAACCCTCATGAATCAACCGTTGCTGTTTAAACTTTTTTATTTCAAACAGCTCTGTGTCTTGCTGCTTCGCTTTTTCACAATTACCTTTTCCCAGCTATCAACCAATGTAAGGACCTTTGTGTAACAACAATGTCCAATCCCCTTCTCTTACTAGGCAAACCACAGTCTCCCTATCCTTTTATAATTGTCACCATGTTTAAATTAAAGAAGGGCTCACCAAAAAAATTGAAGACACACAATCCAAAACCCTTAGGCCACAGTGAACCCTTCATGGACACACAAGGGGGAATTCACAATTCCTTTTTCCCTCTCAACCTATCAAACCTTCATTTCAAATTTTATGGACACTACCTATATAATTACTATCCCTTTTGAGTCGTCAAGTCAAAATTGTACCACCTGGCTACCCCAATTATATACCATTTTTCAAAGTTCATATTGTGGCTTATGGCCACCTATGTCAAATAGAAAAATTGGTGCATTTCCTCCACTGGGGAGAAAATTTTGGAGCTCACCCCAGATTTGATATACAACACCTTCATTTATCCAAAATCCCCAAATTTGGAGAAGTTTATAAAGACCTCACTCTTCTATGATCACATTGGGCTCTCAATTGGAGAGAAGCATGTTTTTCTTGAACTAATCATGGCCCCACATGCAGAGTTACCTACCAACTCAACCCTTCCCATACCCTTGTTTACGCAGTCTGTGTAGCCCATTTTGTCTGTTATCCTATTAATTTTTGGTGAGGATGAGATAGAAAATGTTTCCAAAGTAGCCTTAAGTCTCTTACACAAGATGATGAAGCCAAATATTTTCCTTGACATCCCCTCTTTTCTAGATGAAGCTATCAAATTTTAGAGTAACCAATTCTTCCTAGCCTCCTACTTCATGTACTACTCCATAATGGTTTATTTGTTCCTTTAAACTCATGTTGAGGAATTTGATTACCTAAGTCTCATCCTTGTAGACTCCCATAATCAAAGGAAAATTTTGGTTGAGTGGGACAATAATCTGAATAAGAATCCCAACAATGAATAATTTTCACACTTTATCTCTACTTTCATCGCCACTACTTATAAAATTATATAAAAAAAATCCCCCTTCCAGCTTCTTTCCCCAACATAGATGAATTATTCAACCCATCAAGGATGCTAGGGTGGGTGGCTGGTACTTGTTTGAAGACTACAACGAAATCAGGGTATATGGGTCTAAATTGCCTCCTTACCAGCTGCCTATATTTATTCCCATGGGAATTTTTTCCTTGGAGTTAATCAAGCAGAGCTTGAACACAGACCAAATCCATTTTGTCCTTGCCAAAAAAGGATATATGTTTAAGCTTCCCATGACTGTAGGTCCCTTTGTTGTGAACTCCAGACAAGCTTTTCAATAGGTTTAAATTATGTTAAAGGAATTGAACTTTGAAATAGGAAAGGTGTAGCATTATGAACCTCGTGGTATTATTTCTAACAGAAGGAAAGAGAATAATTCCTTTGCCTATGAACATGAATATAAACTGGAATTAGAATGGAAGTTTAATGTTGATTCATGTCCCATCAATACAGAGATGGAATTCGAGACACCAAGCACAAAGGAAAAATCTCAGAAGAGGAGTATTGATGAGGCAGGAGATACTGAGATGGAGGATGCATCCTTGACTAAGAAATCAAAGCTCCAAGAGAAAACATAGGAGGAGATTGAGGTCAAATTGACTGAGAAGGGTATTTACCAACCAGGCTTCCAGGTGAAATTAGAGGATCCCCAACAAGTTTCCACCTCCAGTTCAACTTGGGTGGAAATACTAGGTTCCACTAGAAGCACATCAGCAGCTGGCCCTAAATGGGAGTAAAGAAAGCTAATAGAGGAGGGGAACAAGAAATTCAGGGATGAAATGTTGTCAAAGTTGGCCTCCCATTTAGTGCCATATCATACTAAACTCTTGGATGCCATGGACTTGGAAAGAAATCAAATGAAATTTTCCTTGTATCGCCCTTAAGTCGAGTCCCTCCCCTTTGGGCCACAATTCAGAACAGTGGACCTATCTTTGGACATGACTTGTGTCCCCTTCCAAGATAAAATCAATTTACATAGGTAGGCAGGGGAGATGATTCATAGAGAGCACAAAAAAGGATCCTTGTCCATCAACAAGGTTGAGAAGATATTATCAAAGGAAGCTACTAAGATTAAGCAAGAGAAGGCCAACTCAAGAGCCCTCCATCTCCAAAAGGAAGGCTAGAAGGAGATAATTATCAAGATAGGGGTGGATCCAAATAACAAGGTTACCATAGATGCTATCATCAAAGGCTCATAGTCATAGATCCAGTCATTGAGGAAGTAGCTTAAAATGCCTATTGAAGAGCATGTATAGACTAAGGAATTGGCTCAACTAGAAAATGAGAGGGAGATATTAACCAAGGGATTGATAGAAAAAATAATGAGTTAGTAGCCCTCAAAATGAAGATATAAAATTTGCAACAAAATATTGATTCTCTTATTTGTGTTGTGATTGTGCCAAAAAACCCACAAAACCCCATTGAGAAGTTGACCAAGGCTCTCACAAATCTGCAATTATCAGAGAGTAAGCTGAAGAAGATCTAGATTGCCTTGGGCAACACCAAGTTCATGCTAGAAAATAAGGAGAAACAAATCAACTCCACCTAGGCAAGTGTGGATAAAATTAATAACAAGTATCAAGTGTCACAAGATGAGATCAAAGCATTGAAGAACAAGTTGAAGGGAAACATGTCCCTCATTGAAACTAGGCAGTTGATATGGGATGATATCATCTATGAAGTAAAGAAGATATGGAAACACCTGAAATTGGTTGCAGAGAAGAAAGTTGTAGTAAATACCACTAAATTTTCTATCATGACAGCCAAGGAGGAGGATGCTAAGAATGCCAACACTATTGAGAAATTTATCAAGCTCCTTAACAAGCAGTCAATTGATGAGTTAGGGCAATAGACATTATTGACAAGATAGGTGTGATCATGGAGATTTCCAAAGTGATCAAGAATAAGGAATCAAGGGATGGGGATGAAGAATGTGTGAGTGGGTTGGAAAAATTGGTTGCAACATTCAACTCTAATTTTGACCAGAGGACTAGAGCAAGATTGCTTAGCTTTTGGGATTTCTAAGGACATCTGCTACCCTGGAATAGTATGAACAATTATTAGTTGAATCCTAGAGCAATTTGGACTCCTCTCATGAAAATATTGCCACTCTCAAGGGGAAAACCATAGTGAATTATCTATAAAGATACTTCTGGTTGTTGTGGCTGGTGAATACTTTTTTTGTAGCCAAGCTAAATTACACTAAGCTCACAAATTTAAGGATGGCCTACAGTGCTCTTATTTATACTTCCACATTGAATCTAGTTCTATAGAAATGATGTGATCAACTGGTTAACCCACACAGGTTCGGGTAGTGGAGCATGGGTCCACTTCAGGAGATCAAGTAAGCAAGCAATGAAGATTTTTCTGATTTGGAAATCATGACAGGCCACTGGCATTTTTCATTTTGAAAAATATTTTATTTTCAAGAAGGAATCAATTCTATTATGTAATAAGTAGGACATCTAGGTTATCGACACACTTGCACAACTAATTAGTTTAGATAGATGGAGCACTCTGAGATATTTTTGTAACTACTTTGTTTGGCACTCTCCCTATAAAAGGGAAGAAGAACTCATTAGTTTTCTTCAAAGTTCTACAAGTTTTGAAGCTTTATGAGATGTATGTTGTTCTTGAACATTAATGAAGATGTTTTTGGTGATTCCAAGCATTGATATGTGGAGTATGTGATTATGTCTTTGTTTGTCATTTTCATATGTGTTTCTTTCCTCTAAGATATTATGTAATTATAGCTGCTAGAATTTTGTCTTATATATCAAATTTATCTATGTCAATTCTTGGAAAATGGTATCGATAGTGTGTGAGATTGAAGTCCTTAAAGTGTGCTCCATAGTTTCTGATTTTATATTTTATATTTTTCTTTATAATTCAATTGGAATTTAGTGCACATGATTATATCACTAGCCCTATGCATTAGGTTTCTTTCTTCCATTTCTTCTTTCACCTATACTACAAGAGTTAAAGAAGCTTCACTATTTGTGTTGGCCACCATGACTAAACATTAAGTATTATGAATATAATATTGTCAATGTATGAAATCTTATTTGCCTATGTGTAAGGTAATTAAACCACATATAAATCATTTTACATTTATCTCTTGAGCAACACCAATTTATCTTTAAGAGACACTAAGATGTCCTAGGAACTAACCCTTCTCTGCAACTCGTGGGTTGTCTCTTGGAGCGACAACAAGGAGGATGACACCTAAAGAGGCATTCATGAGGAACAAATTGGGCATATTTGAATTTTTGGGTGCTTGGTTTATTGTCATGTTCCATCAGAGAATAGGATGAAGCTCAATCATACTATGGAGAAGGGTATCTTTGTTGGATACAAGACTGAAAAGGTTTACGAGTCAACATTCCTACACTAAGGAAGAAAATGGTGTAAAGGGATGTGAAATTTGAGGACATGGCTTTCACAATGTCTCATGGATCAGTGCTAGTTGTAGCATAGGTTTAGGAGCATGAAGCACCACAGAAGGAATAAACCCATTATAGATTGTAGGACCCCAAATGTGTGTGAAATACAACTAGCATGAACATGAGGAGGAGCGGATGCTCTATTTACACAGATTGAGACTTCCAAGAAAAGGAGTTTGAAATGGGCATAATTCACCTTAAGGGATACTCAGGAGTAGGTGGATGCTCCTAGTGTGAGAAAGTCATAAAGGCAAAAAGATTTTCTTATTCTTGATAATTACTTGTGATGTTTCTAGTTATTACAATTGTTATGTCTTCTTTCTTTTAGCTCATCAAGAAATTACCAAAGCAACAACACATAAAACAATAGACACCAGATGTAGGCACAGTGCCAGGGAAAAACCCCCCTCAAGGGGAAAACCTAGTCAAGAAATTCTTCCTTTCAATAGTATTATTTGAGACTCTTCACCCTAGACTAAGACAAGACCTTCCCTCCACACCAAGTCATACTCCCAGAATTTTGACCCCTTTCCAGCAACTTCGACTAGGCAACAACTTTCGGCAACAGTGAAACTTGGAAGACCTTGATCTCCCAATCCAAGACATGAAACAAAGAGAGAGAGGCGTCGAAATTTTGATTTTTCCTTTCTCCTTATATTTCCCCAAACTCACACTTCTTTCGGCTTCCCATCAACAAGAGATATTGAACTTCTTGTGAGAGAGTGATGCCACAAATGACTTCGACTAGCTTGTATATATAGACTTCTTGTGGGTAGAATAAGTGTCCTTAGGCCAACTTGATCTTCTTATAGGCCAAATTGATGTGGAGGATACATAAATTATATTTTACTCAATACTTAACCTTTTTACATGATTCAAAATCCCAAGAAGTGTCTATTTAAAAGTACAATGACTATATTGACTCAGAATGAATCTTAGAAGTCCTCAATGGGGACTTTGACCTAAAACATGGTGACCTAAGCATGAAACCCATTCTTTAATAAGTCACAATAATAATAATAAATAGTATTTTCTTTATTATTTTGACAAGTACATTACATGATGACTCAAATACATTAAATGAAGACCGAACCTAGTTACATTTTCCAACACTCCCTCTTAACTAGGGAGTTATCCGTCATATACAAGTATAATGGAAGATCTCAAACTATATGAACCATGATGAACTTTAGGGACTGCAATGCCATGGACTAGATTCCTGACTAGGGCAATCTATCCTTTGGTCTCTCAATAGTTTAGGCACTGGAATTCCATGGACTAGATTCCTGACCAAGGAAATATATCCAAGTGAGACTTATATGGACTCAAGCTTTCAGCCTCTCTAGGTACCATCAGGCTTACTAGCTAACCATCAACCCAGAAATCCAGTTGCATGTCAGAGCTCAATGACCAACACTACCTTTCCAACTTTGGGACCTGAACATCAACACAAAGTGTCAGCTAGATGTCCTCCCAGGCAATGCTTCACTCACAAAGCCTCAACACACCATGATCCAGCAGATCAAGGACCAAAAATCTCTCCCAATCAGACTGATCAATAACCAACATGCTATAAAAACCTTCAAGATATTTACCTCTACAAACGCAACCCCAATCAATAATATATGTACATAAACCTCTGGGGTTATCTAGATGTTTCTTCTCAACTTTGTAAGACTATCAACTGAATCTTTGATGGAAGATTCCCCAATCATATACTTTCCTTCCCTACTTCACATGCAACAACATATCTTCCGAGATTCATTCTTCAATCAAAACCAAGTTATGCCATCCCTCTCAACCGAGAAGCATCTCTTCATTCAGATGCCCTCTTAATATTAGAGAGATCTCTTCCATTCAGGCTTCCTCAGGGAGATCAACTTCTTATTTTCGACATCAGAGAAACTTTTGTGGCTTCCAACCATTTCATCAAAGTTATTATGATTCTCATCATGCTTATCGCATTGAGAATCTTCACCAAACTGAATATTGTGTACTGCACAACTTAGATATCAAGTACAACCAAAACTATAGAAGCATGAATTTAGCCATATCATAATCACGGAAGCATTTCAACATATCAAATATCCATAATTTAAAACAAGAGACATATACTCTTCAACAACTTGCTAGGGACTTTGTCATAACCCCTAGACTACTTCATAACAACTTTCATTCCATCTAGGGTTTCAATGTTTCTTCCAAAGGTATGACATACCTTACTTCAACATATAGCAAACCCGAGAAAAAATTCAAACAAATAAAGCATCTAACAACTCTCATAGTTTATATGTTAGATTACTAGGGTTTCTTACAAATCCTAGATTTCATAAAAAATAATCAATCAAAGTCAATCACAACTTAGTCATTAACATGACTAGCTTCCACTAGGGTTAGTTGTAAACCCTAGATTTCAGCTCAACCAATAGTCCCAACCAAAACTCAGATTTCAACAATCTTACACAAATCTCAAATTATCATATTGTCATTATACATCATATATTTTTTTACTTCTACTAAGGTTCAAATCCAAAACCCTATAATTTCATTTTCAAAATCTCAACAATCATTAAATAAATAGATCTCAGATTGTTATATCCCACATACTAGACAATTTAACTATTACTAGGGTTTAGCTACAAAACCCTAGATTTCCAAATATCATCATCCTAGAATCTCAGGCAACAACTTATATTAAATCCTAAAACTTATGACCATCAATAACCAGGTCAACACACATATCTGGGAATTATTTTCATTCATAAGCATATCATGTGTCTAACAACATTAATGCATATGACCTAGACCAAGCTAGGATTTCGACCAAAAGGAAATATCTATATATACCTAGGGTTTCATCATCATGCATATCATGTGTTAGTCAAACCCAAATTCACAAATATCGATAGAAGTTAGATATATAACTAGCTTGATTGGACTAGGGTTTGATCAGACAAACATGTACATACCAAGGAAATCATTTCTAATACTCTATAAGAGTCTTGCTTGCACTTTCCACCAAACCCTAATGAGTTACGGTTTCAATGTAGAAACATAGAAAACCCAACATTTCCAAAACTTCAAAGGTTTGGGATTTTATACCTTATTATTCAACCCTAACAAGTTAGGTTTTCTTGATCATACCAAAATCCCAAACATGACATCATCAATAAAAATTCAAATAGCATTTTACAATATCCCTAATTAGTTTAGGGTTTCAAACATTCACATTAGCATACCCTTCAGTTAGGGTTATCCAAGACTTGTCTACGGTTCTACAAAATTAGTTAAGAATATGAGTGAGGCAAGTAGATTTATCAAGTGATGAATTACCCAAAAAAAGAATCATTATGATTCAATATAACTAGACATAAAAATGTTAGTAATAGATTGTCAACTGAATAAACCCTAATATAAATAAATCAATGTATTATAGTTTAAGGCATAGCTTTATTTCTTGATCAACCTTTTTTTGGGTAGTTCTCTTCAAAATCCTTGAGGATATAGCAGATGTTTTCCTAATAAAGACAATAGAGGGAGAATGATTATTAGTATTAATTAATCAAAACTTAAACAAGTACATGAAACTAAAAATTGAAAGGAGATGAGATACTTATATTTGGAAGTTGTTGTGGGCTCCCTCCAAATATTGAGGGATACCTACAAACTGATAAGAACAGTAAAAATGTCTTTTCCAAAATATGTTAAAAACCTATAAATTCTAAAACATCAAAAGATAAACTAAGATATCTAAGCCTACAATCAAAGGACTTAGTAGTGTAAGTCCCTAATGTCAGATTCTTTAGGCTTGGGTTTCTTTAGGTCTCCTTCTTCAACAATGTTGGCATAATCTCTATCTCTCTTCTTATTCTTTGGATTGTCGGGATAGTCACTCTTGCAGTGACCCTTCTTATGACATTGATAGCACTCTATCTTAGACATGTCAACTTTATTCCTTGGTCCTTTTTATTTCATTCCTTTGTGTTGAGTAATGTAGGCATTTGATACTCCTTCAGGATTAGCTAATGAGATCCTCAATTCTTCCTGACTGCAGGTAATCCATAGTTCTTCAAAAGTGGGAGCTTCCTTCCAACTGTTAAGACCTGTATCAAATGCACCCCAAGGGGGTGGAAATACCTAATAGGGCAATGATCACGAGCTATTTATCTGGAAAAATTTCTTCAATGGCCAAAATACCATCCCTGATTATTTCTATCTTCACAAAGAAGGATGCCACTGTGTCTTCTTGAGTCATCTTTGTGGCCCTTAGCTCATTCTTCAGACTTGCTACTTTACCAATGTTTTTAATAGTAAATAACTTTGACAAGACTTCATACATTTCCTAAGCATGATCGATGTTAGCTATGAATGGGAAAAGGTTATCCTTTATTCCTTCTAAAATCGTAGTCATAGACACCAATTCTAGTTCCCTGAATTTCACTTTGTCATCATCACTGGAATCCTATGCAGGCTTCTTTACTTTTCCTTTGACCAAATCTAGTACCTTGTTCTTTTCAAGGATGAGGTCAATCCTCTTCTTCTAGGACATGTAGTTGGAGGCCCCTTCAAATTTATTCTCTCCCTTGATTGTGTTAGACATCTTCCTTGAATGTAGTAGTCTCATTCCCTGAGATAATCCATTTTGAAAGGTTCCTTGATCAAGTGCTTGAGACTCCCTTTTTCTTTCTTCTTCACCAAATCTCTAATACCATGTTAGAAAATAAAAAAGGAAGAAAGATTTTCATATTCTTGATAATTACTTGTGATATTTCTTGTTATTACAATTATTTATATCTTCTCTCTTTTAGTTCATCAAGCAATTACCAAAACAACAACACATAAAACAATAGACCAGATGTAGGCATAGTTCCAAGGCAAAAACCCCCTCGAGGGGAAAATCCAATCAAGAAATTATTCCTTTCAATAGTATTCTTTGAGACTCTTCACCCTAGACCAAGACCACACCTTCCATCCACACTAAGTCATCCTCCCAGAATTTCGACCCCTTTCCAACAACTTTGACTTGGCAGCAGCTTCCGGCAACTGGGAGCTTCTGAAAATAGTGAAACTTGGAAGACTTTGATCTCCCAATCCAAGACATGAAACAGAGGAGAGAGGCACCAAAATTTCAAGTTTTCCTTTCTCCTTAGACTTCTCCAAACTCGCACTTCTTTCGACTTCCCAGCAACAAACTTTGCACTTTTCCAAGCTATAAGAGATATTGAACTTCTTGTGAGAGAGTGATGTCATAAATGACTTTGACTAGCTTGTATTTATAGGCTTCTTATGGGTTGAATACGTTTCCTTAGGCCAACTTGATCTTCTTCTAGGCTAACTTAATGTGGATGATACATAAATTATATTTTACTCAATATTTAATCTTTTTACATGATTCAAAAGCCCAAGAAGGGTCTCTTTAAAAGTACAGTGACTCTATTGACTCAGAATAATCCTAGAAGTCCTCAATGGGGACTTTGAACTAAAGCATGGTGACCCAAGCATGAAATCCATGCTTTAATAAGTCGCAATAATAATAATAATTCTTTTCTTTATTCTTTTAACAAGTAAATTACATGATGACTCAAATACATTAAATGAATATCAAACCTAGTTACGTTTTCCAACACCTAGTACTTCAGTCAAGGCGAGTAGACCAACATGGATATTTCCCAGTTACATGGCTCTTATGAGCGAGTTGATTGAGGCCAAGACTTCCAATTTTTAGTAGGAATCTAGGAAGTAGGTGTGGAGGGATGCCATGGTGGAAGAGTACTCTTCCATCAAGAAGAATGATGTATGGGAGGTCGTGCCACAGCTTAAAGGGAAATCAATGGTGGGATCTAAGTGTATCTATAAGATCAAATGCATTGTTGATGGAAGTGTTGATAAGTTTAAATCTTGTTTCATGGCTAAGGGGTTCTCTTAGAGAGAGAGAGAGAGAGCTGATTGTGATGAGACATTCACCTATGTAGCTAGGTATTCCTTCATCAAGGTCGTTATTTCTATTGTTGTAGAGATGGGTTGGAAGATCCATTAGATGGACATAAAGACAAAATTTTGTAATGGTGTTGTGACAACCCCAATTAATCTATATTATATATGCAATGTAAACATTTTATAATAAATAAAAAAATTTGGTTAAGTAATGGGATAGGGATTCCAGAGGGATGGGATGATTACTTGCTGAAAATAATGTTAATGTATGAAAAATTCAAATGAGGAATTTGAAAATTCAAGAAGAGAAAAAATTAATTTCTAGAAAAAGATATTAGTACAACAAGAGAAAAAAAAAAAAAAGAGGAGAAGGAATGGGAGTTGGAAAAAAGAAGGGATAGAGAAAAACAACAAGAGACACATAGGGAAAATAGAGAAATCTTAATATTAATAAAGGTTGAAAATAGAAAGGAATGAACTTTTTGGTTGGAAAAGGAGTTAGAAGAAATCACCATGTGAGGAAATGATTGCCTCTTGAGGTCCCGTTGGCCTGGAGGGTGGAGAGGTGTTTCTCAGGAAATCCCTCAGTGTTGGGTGGAGGAATAGATCCTGGAAAATTCCTAGAGTATTTATGGATGTTTCTTTGTTGTATGTTTATTTTACTATGGGTTAAGGGATCCCTTCATTGGGTGGAACCATAATCTTGAGTCTTGAAGGATGGAGCCATTTGGTCTCTAGAATCCCTGTGTCTTTTGTTGGTGAGTGGAGATGGGTGAATTCCTGGAGTCCTTGTTTCAGCTGATGGATGTGTTTTCTCCCTAAAACAAAGATCCCTCAACCTTTGGAATTTGGCTCAGGGGTGACAACTACAAGTGAGACTTGGTTGTAATTATCTATGGTTGGGTGGAGATTCATAGTCCCAAACTCAGTTGTCCATTGTTTTGAGATAAGTATCTCTCATGTTCTCAAGAAACTAAGAATTATATATATATATATATATATATATATATATTATATATATATATATATATATATATATATATATATATATATAATATATATATATATATATAATATATATATTATATATTATATATATTATATATATAATATATAATTATATATTATATATATATATATATATATATACATATATATACATATACATATAAATATACATATACATATACATATATACACCTATTTTTCATTGTTGGTCTGAAATGATGTTCAATGATGGCATGGTTGATGATTTCTTTAAATTTATGAATTGACCAATGTGTTGTTGTAATTGTGTGAAAGGTGTTGGAACAACATGTGGAAGAATTGAGTTATTTCTTGCAGTAACTAGCATGTAATATTCCTTATTACAATAATATGATTTTATTTAAATTACAAGACTGTGTATTTTTACTATGTAAATTTCAAGCATATGAAGATGTGAAAGCATGGATGCATAGAATACATGGTCTTACACTAACACTCTAGTTCCAAGGATTATTTATTATGATGACGTTGGGTTTCACTGGTAGTAATAAGTGGTCAACAATGTTAATGGATAGTCTAGAAAGGATTTGTAATGTTGTGTTGAATTCATATTTAGTTTGTTGTATAAGTAATGGAATATTTATTGCATGCTATTGGGTGCATTATTAAATTGAAGGGAAGGAACTATTGATTCCATTACATGTGGTTGCATTATGTCGTGCATGAACCAAGAAAATAATTTTTCTTCTCTGTTAATGAGTTGTTACAACTTTTTGTAATTTTGTGAAGAAATGCACTTGAAATTTTTGTTATTTTTCTATCATGCCTATGATTGATTGTTTCTTAATTTTTTTCATAAAATCCTTATGAATTTATTGACCACCAAGTGCTGGAAGTAGTGCTTGAAAAGCCTATAAAGCTAGAAAAATTTGTTGGGTGTGTGTTATATTATTTCCACACATCATGACGTCTAGGGAAACACCCCATAAATAAATTATTTTGTGTGGACCCAATAATAGTTGGAAGGACCTACCCATGGTTTTGTGCATGGTTTTTGCACAAGGTTTTGGGAATGATGGGTTTCCACCCATGGTATTTTGTATATATGTTCAAGGGAACCATGATTATGTTTTAATCCCGGGTTAGTGGAATGGGGTTTATGAATTCTTCAACATGTATGTAAATATATTATAACATTGAAAGGAAATAATGAAAAAACAAATCGATATTCCCGGTTTCAGGATCCAGGGGAAAATCTTTGTGCATATTTATTTTATGTTCTCGCCATTGTATATTTTTTTGTTTTAAGAATTCATTTGCAGGTAATTTTTGTACAAGGTTAAAACCTATATTTGGTATCAAAGCAGTTTTGGCTTCAAGGGATGCCTTTATTGTAGAGAGATTTTTTGCTTAGGCCTATGGTAGACCCTGTTATAGTGGGAGATCTATGGGATTGATTCTTGCGGTGAAATGATACGGTGAATAGTGGAAATATAGAGATCGAGAAATTCAATGGATGGAGTTTTAAGTTATGGAAGCTCAATAGGGAGGATTTGTTGGTGGATAAAGATCAGTGGGTATTGATAGATCCAGGTACTAAACCATCAATAATGTCAACAAAAGACTAGGTGAAGTTGGATTGGAATGCAAAAACAACAACAGAGTTGTGTATCTCTAAATCATTATTGTTGAATGTTTCAAGAGAAGCTACAACAAAGGCTTTTTGGGACAAGTTATGGTTTTTGTATCAATATAAGTCTCTGATGAACAAATTGTTCCTGCGGAAAACGTTGTATATGTTGGAGATCAGATGCACAGTAGATTAGACAAAATACACAACAAATTATTCAAGCACATCAAAACACACATGAATTAACGTGGTTCACCCAACCAATCTGGGCTACGTCCACACAACATAGGCATCGGCAATTTATTAATCAAACAGGAGATTACATAATAAAATCCTCACAAAACTCTCACCCTCATAGCAAACATCCGAATGGTTTCCTGCTATATAGCAAAGAGAATCTAACAACCTCATTAACTCCCTCACATCAAATATAGGAGGCATTAATCATCTCCCAACAACCTGGAGCTAATATAGGAACTGATTCCTATTGTTGTCATCAACTGAGATTTTGCCTATCTTACTCCAGACAGAAAATCTCAACAATCTCCACCTTGACAACAATTAGCCTGATGCCCTATTATTACTATTTTATCTTTTTTGCAAGCCAAGAGAAGCCAAACACCAGCATAACTTCTCTAACAAAACTGGTTTCATGAACATGTCTGCACAATTCTCCTTTGTATGCACCTTTTCAAGAGAGACTCCCCTTTCAGTGATAACTTGTCTTACAAAATGGTACTTGATTTGTATATGCTTTGATTTACTATGATAGGCCGGATTCTTAGCCAAATGTATTGCACTTTGACTGTCACAAAATAACTTGATGCTGTCCTGCAACCTACCAAATTCACCAAACAAACCTTTCAACCAAATCGCTTCTTTGCAAGCATGAGAAGAAGCAATGTATTCTGCTTCAGTAGTGGATAAAGCAACAATGTTCTGTAGCTTTGACATCCAGCTGATAGCTCCACCTGCAAGAGTAAAGACGTACCCTGAAGTTGACCTTCTCTTATCCAAATCACTTGCAAAATCGGAATCAACATATCCGCAAACAAATTCACTACTCTTATTGTAAGAAATACAATAACTACTTGTGCCTCCCAAATACCGAAGCACCCATTTCACTGCTGACCAGTGTTCTTTACCCGGATTTGCCATGTACCTGCTGACAACTCCAACTGCATGTGAAATATCTGGTCGAGTACAAACCATCACATACATTTAACATCCTACTACATTGGCATATGGAGTTCGAGACATATAATCCTTTTCTTCATCTGTATTAGGACATAAACTCGAAGAAAGCTTAAAATGGGAAGCTAAAGGGACTGAAACAGACTTCACATTATCCATACCAAACCTCAAAAGTATTTTCTCAATATACTTTTGTTGTGATAGCCATAGCTTACCATTGCCCCTGTCTCTGAAAATCTCCATGCCCAAAATCCGTCTTGTTGCTCCTAGATCTTTCATATCAAATGTCCTTGTCATCTGAGCCTTCAACCTGTTGATTTATTCTATGCTTTTGCTTTCTAAAAGCATATCGTGAACATACAATACCGAGGTAATGAATATGCCATTATTCCACTGTTTGAAATAAACACAATGATCATATGCACTTCTAACATATTTCTGACTCAACATGAAAGAATCAAACTTCTTATACCACTACCGAGGCTACTGCTTCAAGCCATATAATGACTTCTTGAGCCTGCAGACAAATTTCTCATTGCGATGCTGAACAAACCCTTCCGGTTGTTCCATATATATTTTCTCATCTAAATCACCATGTAGAAATGCAGTCTTAACATCTAACTGCTGCAACTCCAAATCAAACAAAGCCACTAATGCTAACACAATTCTAATTGAAACAATTTTAACCACTGGTGAAAAAATCTCATGAAAGTCAATACCAGCTTTCTGAGAAAACCCTTTTGCAACCAGTCGCGCTTTGTACCTGTCTTCCGTATCATTCACACCTCGTTTCAGCTTGAAGACCCATTTGCACCCCACATTTTTCCTACCTTTCGGAAGCTCCACTAGATCCCATGTGCCGTTCTTATTCAAGGCCATCATTTCGTCCTTCATGGCTACTTTCCACTTGTCACTTTTCGAACCTTCTATTGCTTCCTGATAGCACAGGGTTTCATTGTCATTCGCTGTAAATGCAACAGAAGTGACATAGTCATCATACCTTCTCGGTGGCCGTTTGATTCTGGTCGAGCTCCTTAAGGATGTTTCTGGCGCTTCCTCAATTGGCTGACTACCATCTGTAGGAACTTCTTGCCGATCAGTATCTGAGACCTGTTCATGATCTAAACCTACACCCTGTTCATATTCTGATTCTGAAACCTGTTCATGACTAATATCTGAACTATAGTCATCATGACTATCGTTAGAAATGCTATCAAACTGAATATGCTGAAAGTCAGATACATCATCCTGTTTCAATCTACTATCTACATCTAACTGTACAAGAGAGGATTCATTAAACTTTACATCTCTGTTGATGATGATTTTGCGGGTAGTAGGATCCCACAATCTATATCCCTTTGTTCCAACACCATACCCAACAAAGATATACCTTTTACACTTTGGATCTAATTTAGTTTGATGATGTTTAGGCACTAGAGCATATGAATCACAACCAAACACTCTGAGTTTATAATAGTCACAAGGGTGTCCTTTCCATACCTCTTGCGGAATCTTGCAGTCTATGGCCGTCGATGGAGATCGGTTTATCACATAACAAGCTGTTGCCACTGCTTCCATCCACAACTCCTTCTGCAACCCGACGTTACTCAGCATACTCCTTGCTCTCTCAAGAAGAGTCCTATTCATGCGTTCAGAAACTCCATTTTGCTGAGGAGTATAAGCCGTGGTCTTATGCCTTTCGATCCTTGCATCCTTGCAATAGCTGTCAAACTCCTTGGAAGTAAATTCACCACCATTGTCAGTTCTTAAACACTTTATTGTTCTACCAGTGTTGTTTTCTACCAATGCTCTAAACTGCTTGAAAACTGAAAACACATCAGACTTTCTTTTCAACATGTAGACCAAAACCTTCCTAGAAAAGTCATCAATGAATGATACAAAATAAGACGAACCACCATATGAAGTTGTAGGGGCTGGTCCCCAAACATCTGAATGGATATAATCAAGTATGCCTTTACTAGTATGTTTGCCTGTTTTAAACTTTTGTTTACTTTGTTTACCAAACAGACAATGCTTACAAAAATCTAATTTTCCAGACTTCAGATTTGGAAGTAACTTGCGATCAGCCAAAATTTTCAACCCTCTCTCACTCATATGCCCCAATCTTTGATGCCATAGGTGAATGGAGTTATTGTCATGTGCAGACATAGTAGATACAAAAGATGACCCTCTACCTCCTTCTAACTGAAATATATCTCCTACTTTCTTAGCTTTCATAACTAGTAAGATGCCTTTGTAAATTTTCATTACTCCACCTTGAATTACAGTTTTATACCTATTTGAATCAAGTGCTCCTAATGAAATCAAGTTTTTCCTTAAATCTGGTACATGCCTTACATCAGTTAATATTCTAGTCGCTCCATCAAACATTTGTAGTTGTATGCTTCCAATCCCAACAATATTACATGTTACATCATTACCCATGTACACAACTCCATCATTAATTGATTTATATTCTGTTTAGAAATGTTTTGGCGAAATCACATAATTGATCATTAGTCTACGCGTTTCAAACCAACTGGTGTGGTTCATCGTCAGGACAACTTGTCCTGACGATGAACCACACCAGTTGGTTCGAAACGCGTCGACAAATGATCAATTATGTGATTTCGCTAAAAAATTTCTAAACAAATTATGGATCACAGAAGTCTAAATTCTTTGATTTATATTCCTTAAACCATTCTTTATGGATACACATGTGGTTTGATGCCCCTGAATCTAACAACCAATGTTGACCATGATTTGACACATTAACTGATAATACTTCATCACTCATACCTGAACCAGATGTCGAACCTGTATCTGTCGTATTCGCCTCCTTCTTCTCTGTCGAAGACTCTGCTTTTGATGTTTGTTGCTATCGCTTCCAGTAGTCCTTCTTTAAATGCCCTGATTTGCCACAAAACCAACACTTTAGCTTACTCTTCTTCCCTTTTGACTTTGAACGTGAGTCGCTCGGCTTCCTGGGGCGTCTTTCTTTCGAACGACCTCTAACCATCATAACTTCTGATGTAGAGGTTTTAGAATGCGACTTCCTCCTTGTTTCTTCCGATAATAAGGATGCAACTACATCATCAAACTCAATAGTTTCTGATGACTAAGACTTATAGAAGTAACAATGATCCCATGATTCGGGGCAATGGCACAATAAAGTAATAGCTTTATCCTCGGATGGTATTTTTACTTCTATTAGCTTATCCTCATTTCGCAACCGTAAACTGTCGGCTCAGGGAGAATCCTTTAGTTAAGGGATTTGTCTGAACAGTTTCTCCAGTTTTCATCCACAAACCAGCAGCTGTTGTCTCTGACCACAATATTAAAACAGGAACATCGTTGCCAGGCATAATCGAATGGCCACTTACAGCTCTTTCATCCATTTCGTCCCCTACTTTTCGTTCTGGTGATGTGTAAGGTTGTTGATTACCCATCAATTGCCTTTACAGCCTTGTTGGACAAGCAAGTCATGCATTTTCACCTTCCAGATCTTGAAATTATTCTTGCCATTAAATTTCTCAATTTCAAACCGGGCACTTTGAGTTTTCGCCATTTTGTATCAAAAAGCACAATAATCTCCAATATCAACGTTTTAAATACCAGCAATTTAAAAAAAAATTGCCTCTGCCTTTAAAACAAAAATATCTTCCCTTCACAAAAAAAAAAATTATGCCTTTGCATTTGTTTTTACACAACCAAAAAACCTGCCTATACCTTTGTATGCCTTTTTTTTTACAAACAAAAAAAAAACTGACTTATGGCTGTGCAAAAATACAGTCAATACACTGAGTATCAAACTCAAGAGTCAGGATGTTCCCATGGAGTGTTCTCAACAGCACAACGATTCCAAAAAAAAAAACTACAGTTTGCAGCCTACTAAAGAAATAGACCAATTCTCACACAAACCGAAAAAATATGATGGCTTGTCTATGCAGAAAGGAGGACCGCTTGGAAGGTGTGGGTCATGCGTACTGGTGTCCAACACTCCACAACATATATTATACCGATGAACTCGCTGCAATCGAGCAGAGTACACGAGAATATAGATTTACTTGGAAAATATTCATATAAAGTTTTTTGGTGATTTTCGAACCCAAACTACCCTATTTCAACAATGTCCCCAGCTCCATTATAGTAAATCAACTCTCACATTAGTCGAATCTAGGTTTCTTCTTGGGGTTCAATGAACTATTCTCAGATTTGGTGTTCAAGTAATAAATCGGCCTCGATTTTGACTAGATTCCATAGATTCAAAGAT
The DNA here is from genome assembly GCA_000404065.3 of Pinus taeda. Lineage (NCBI taxonomy): Eukaryota > Viridiplantae > Streptophyta > Pinopsida > Pinales > Pinaceae > Pinus > Pinus taeda. Next base: position 6,523 of record APFE031480282.1, on the reverse strand, counting down.
ATACGTAGCAGATTGAGCCCTGTTATAGCCAGACTTGTATTTCTTTTACCATATCTAACAATTGGCAGAAAGGATTGATTTTAACATGACAGGTGAATGAAATCGGGCTCCAGCAGTAATAAACAGTGCACCAGCGATTACTGAACATACCTTTACTCAGCATAATTCAGGCTCCACGTAATTCAACGCACCTTCTGCTTCAAGCTCACCCAGCAAAACGCACCTTCTGGTCTCTTCCGCCTATAATACTTCAACGCAGGTTTTTCCCTCAGTGCAACATCACGCTTGAACCTCTGGTCCAGTCTCATGACACAAGCCACTCGAGCAATATACAACTCCACGCGCACAGGTTTTACAGTGCTCCCGCAACCAACAGCTCCACGCGCGCTGCCACCAAACGATCCAGCAAACGATCCAGGCTATCCTCTCTGCACCAGCACCTCCAACTTGCTCTGATACCAATTGTTGGTACAGGTGCATAGTCAAATTAAATAAACACACACAGCAGAAGATCATGAACAGAGAACACAGCTTTTAACATGGTTCACCCAACCAATCTGGGCTACGTCCACCAAACATAGGCATGAGGAATATATTAATCAAATTGGAGATTACATCAATAAATCCTCACAAAATCTCTCACTCTCGTAGCAAACCATCCGAATGGTTGCCTGTTATATAGCATGGAGAATCTAATAGCTCATTAACTCCCTCACATCAAATATAGGAGGCATTAACTCCCTCCCAACAACCTGGAGCTAACCTAGGAACTGAATCCCTATTGTTGTCATCAACTGAGATTTTTCCTATTTTGTTACAAACAAAAAATATCAACAATCTCCACCTTGACAACAATTCGTCTGATGCCCTGTTATTTTATTTTATCTTTTCTGCAAGCCAAGAGAAGCCAAACACCAGCGTAGCTTCTCCAACAAAACTGGTTTCGTGAACATGTCTACACAATTCTCCTTTGTATGCACCTTTTCAAGAGAGACTCCCCTTTCGGTGATAACCTGTCTTACAAAATGGTACTTAATTGGAATATGCTTTGATTTACTATGATAGGCTGGGTTCTTAGCCAAATGTATTGCACTTTGACTATCACAAAGTAACCTGATGTTGTCCTGTAACCTACCAAACTCACCAAGCAAACCTTTAAACCAAACCGCCTCTTTGCAAGCATGAGAAGCAGCAATGTATTTTGCTTCAGTAGTGGACAAAGCAACAATGTTCTGTAGCTTTGACATCCAGTTGATAGCTCCACCTGCAAGAGTAAAGACATACCCTGAAGTTGACCTTCTCTTATCCAAATCACCTAAAAAATCAGAATCAACATATCTGCAAACAAATTCACTACTCTTATTGTAAGAAATACAATAAATACTTGTGCCTCTCAAATACCGAAGCACCCATTTCACTGCTCACCAGTGTTCTTTACCCGGATTTGCCATGTACCTGCTGACAACCCCAATTGCATGTGAAATATCTGGTCGAGTACAAACCATCGCATACATTAAGCATCCTACTACATTGGCATATGGAATTCGAGACATATAATCCATTTCTTCATCTGTATTAGGACATAAACTCGAAGAAAGCTTAAAATGGGAAGCTAAAGGGACTAAAACAGACTTCACATTATCCATACCAAACCTCAAAAGTATTTTCTCAATATACTTTTGTTGTGATAGCCATAGCTTACCATTGCCCCTGTCTCTGAAAATCTCCATGCCCAAAATCTGTCTTGTTGCTCCTAGATCTTTCATATCAAATGTCCTTGCCATCTGAGCCTTCAACCTGTTGATTTCTTCTATGCTTTTGCTTGTTAAAAGCATATCGTCAACATACAATACTAAGATAATGAATATGCCATTATTTAATTTCTTAAAATAAACACAATGATCATATTCACTTCTAACATATTTCTGACTCAACATGAAAGAATCAAACTTCTTATACCACTGTCGAGGTGACTGCTTTAGGACATATAATGACTTCTTGAGCCTGCAAACAAATTTCTCATTGCGATGCTGAACAAACCCTTCCGGTTGTTCCATATAAATTTCCTCATCTAAGTCTCCATGTAGAAATGCAGGCTTAACATCTAATTGCTCAACTCTAAATCAAGCAAAGCCCCTAATGCTAACACAATTCTAATTGAAACAATTTTAACCACTGGTGAAAAAATCTCATGAAAGTCAATACCGGCTTTCTGAGAAAACCCTTTTGCAACCAGCCTCGCTTTGTACTTGTCTTTCGTATCATTCACACTGCGTTTCAGCTTGAAAACCCATTTACACCCTACAGTTTTCCTGTCTTTTGGGAGCTTAACCAGATCCCATGTGCCATTCTTACTCAAGGGCATCATTTCATCCTTCATGGCTGCTTTCCACTTGTCACTTTTCGAACCTTCTATTGCTTCCTGATAGCACAGAGGTTCATCATCATTGGCAGTAAATGCAACGGAAGTAACATAATCATCATACCTTCTCGGTGGTCGTTTAATTCTTGTCGACCTCCTTAAGGATGTTTTTGGCGCTTCCTCGATTGGCTGACTACCATCTGTAGGAACTTCTTGATGATTAGTATCTGAGACCTGTTCATGATCTATACTTGAACCCTGTTCATGTTCTGATTCTGAAACCTGTTCATGACTAGTATCTGAACTATGGTCATCATGATTATCATTAGAAACACTATCAAACTGAATGTGCTGAAAGTCAGATACATCATCCTGTTTCAATCTACTATCTACATCTAACTGTACAAGAGAGGATTCATTAAACTTTACATCTTTGTTTATGATTATTTTGTGGGTAGTAGGATCCCACAATCTATATGCCTTTGTTCCAACACCATACCCAACAAGGATATACCTTTTAGACTTTGGATCTAATTTAGTATGCTGATGTTTAGGCACTAGAGCATATGTATCACAACCAAACACTCTGAGTTTAGAATAGTCACAAGGGTGACCTTTCCATACCTCTTGAGGAATCTTGCAGCCTATCGTTGTTGATGGAGATCGGTTTATCACATAACAAGTTGTTTCCACTGCTTCCGTCCACAACTCCTTTTGCAACCCAACATTACTCAACATACTCCTTACTCTCTCTAGAAGAGTCCTATTCATGCGTTCAGCAACTCCATTTTGCTGAGGAGTATACACCGTGGTCTTATGTCTCTCGATCCCTGCATCCTTGCAATAGCTGTCAAACTCCTTGGAAGTAAACTCACCACCATTGTCAGTTCTTAAACATTGTATTGGTCTACCAGTGTTGTTTTCTACCAATGCTCTAAACTGCTTGAAAACTAAAAAAACATCAGACTTCCTTTTCAACATGTAGACCCACACTTTCCTAGAAAAGTCATCAATAAACGATACAAAATATGACGAACCACCATATGAAGTTGTAGGGGCTGAACCCCAAACATTTGAATGGATATAATCAAGTATTCCTTTACTAGTATGTTTGCCTGTTTTAAACTTTTGTTTACTTTTTTTTCCAAACAGACAATGCTTACAGAAATCTAACTTTCCAGACTTTAGATTTGGAAGTAACTTGCAATCAGCTAAAATTTTCAACCCTCTTTCACTCATATGCCCCAATCTTTGATGCCATAAGTGAATGGAACTACTGTCATGTTCAGACAAAGTAGACACATAATCTGATCCTGTACTTCCTTCTAACTGAAATAGATTTCCTACCTTCTTAGCTTTCATAACTAGTAAAATGCCTTTGTAAATTTTCATTACTCCACCTTGAATTACAGTTTTATATCCATTTGAATCAAGTGCTCCTAATGAAATAAATTTTTTCCTTAAATCTGGTACATGCCTCACATCAGTTAATATTCTAGTTGTCCCATCAAACATTTGTAGTTGTATGCTCCCAATCCCCACAATGTTACATGTTACATCATTACCCATGTACACAACTCCATCATTAATTGATTTATATGTCTTAAACCATTCTTTATGGATACACATGTGGTTTGATGCACTGGAATCTAACAACCAATGTTGACCATGATTTGACACATTAACTGATAATACTTCATCACTCATACCTGAACCAGATGTCGAACCTGTATCTGTCGTATTTGCCTCCTCCTTCTCTGTCGAAGAATCTGCTTTAGAATTTTTTTGTTGTCGCTTCTAGCAGTCCTTCTTTAAATGCCCTGATTTGCCACAAAACCAACACTTTAGATTACTCTTCTTCCCTTTCGACTTTGAACGTGAGTCGCTCGGCCTACTGGAGCATCTTTCTTTCGAACGACCTCTAACCATCATAGCTTCTAATGTAGAGGTTTCTGAATGTGACCTTCTCCTTGTTTCTTCCGATAATAAGGATGCAACTACATCATCAAACTCAATAGTTTCTGATGAACTAAGACTTATAGAAGTAACAAAACCCATGACTCGGGCAACGAGCACAATAAAGTAATAGCTTTATCCTCGGATTGAATTTTTACTTCTATACTTTGTAATTGCACAAGAAGAGTATTAAAAGAATTTAAATGATCAGTAATCGATGTACCTTCCTTCATTCACAAACTGTACAATTGTCGCTTCAGGAGAATCCTATTGGTTAAGGATTTGGTCATGTACAGTTTCTCCAGTTTCGTCCACAAACCAGCAGTGGTTGTTTCCGACACGATATTAAACAAGACATCATCCACCAAACACAGTCCAATTGCGTTTATTACTCTTTCATCCATCTTGGCCCACTCATTATCTGTGATGTTGTAAGGTTGTTTGGATTTTCCCAGCAACGCCTTTGCCACACCAAGTTGGACAAGCAAATCTTACATCTTCACCTTCTAGATCTCGAAATTATTTTTGCCATTAAACTTCTCAAATTCAAATCGGGCACTCTGAGTTTTCTCCATCTTGTATGAACCAAAAACAATAATCTCCAAATCCAACTTTTAAATACCAGCAATTAATATATAAAAAACTGCCTATGCCTTATATTACACTGCCTTTTCTTTACAAAAAAAAATAAAATATAATATCTACCCCTCCTTCATCACCTCATACAAAAGAAGAGGAAATCTTTTATGTCAAATGGTATGCACGATTAACCCAAGTCCTCCATTAAAACCATACAAAAGAAGAGGAAATATTTTATGTCAAACGGTATACACGACTTTTGTTAAAAAAAAACTTCAATGCTTACAACAGTGCAGTCGTTTTCACCAAACTTACAGCACATAAATATTGACCACCGTTCAGGTTCTGGGGTATCGATCAGTAGTGATCATCTCCACGCATCAGACAAAGGATGACACTCTCCACGGAGAACTGAATTAAATACGCAGCAATCCTACTTACGCAGATACGCTTCACGCATCAACACAATGGAGATACGCTCCTTCTGTTGGATGGAAAGAATCTCAGAACACGTATTTCAATGGATCGGGGCAGACGGCGCTCGTGAGGTTGCATAGTATAGCTGTCTCCAGCAGACCTGTTCCGCAGCAACCTTTCCTTACTTCTTCAAAGCCATATCAAATATCTTATCGTAGGTCCGCACAAATATTATTATCGTAGGGAAGTCTGTGTTGCATGATTACCAACTATGGTAGGAAATGATCAAAACATCTTCTAGTTTTCATATAACATTAAAAAACGCTTTCTAATTCATATACCACCCAGTCTTGTCCGCGTCTCCAACTGCAGCAATCATGTGCTCCTTGTCATACGTCAGCAGTCAAATGGATGCAACAACAGTTCAACTCTGATATGTCCACCTTCAGCCTGGTCCAAAACATGTGCTGGGCAGCGCCACACTCCAACAACAGGACCACGCTAAACACAAAACCTCCTTCGCTACGCCATGCCTCCAACTCCTCTGATACCACTTGTTAGAGCCAAGATGCACAGCAGACAAAATAATATACACAGCGAATAAAATCATGCACAGGAGACAACAGATTAATGTGGTTCACCCAACCAATCTGGGCTACGTCCACCAAACATAGGCATCGGCAATCTTTATTAATCAAACAGGAGGTTACAAAAAATTAATCAATTCCTCACAAACTCTCACACTCTAAAAAACAATCCGTATGGATACATGTTTTATAGCAAAGAGAATCTAACTGCCTCATAAATCCTCTAACATCAAATATAGGATGCGTTAACTCTCTCCCAACAGCCTGGAGCTAATCTAGCAACAAATTCCTATTGTTGTCACACACTGATATTTTTGCCTATTTTAATGAAACAGAAAAATCTCAACAATATATGTGTATTCTCCGAGCGAGAAACAGAGAGGTGAGACTATGATAGAAAACAAAGGATATTACAGTGGATCTGTTGTAGGTTGTGTCTCTTCATTTTGCTGGATAATAGAAAGGAAGGACTGGATGTTCGGGGTGGACATAGCCCAAACTAGGTGAACCACGTATATCTGTGTTTCTCTTGTTTTATGCGTTTTCTGTGTTTATATTTCTACAATATTTTATGTGTTCCATTGCTCCATAATATATAATTTTCTAACAACTGGTATTAGAG
>APFE031480280.1:0-22132 GCA_000404065.3 Pinus taeda | reverse complement strand
TCCCTGCATCTCGTGCCATTGCACACCTCTCTATGCCATCCTGCACTGGTGCAACACTCTCGTACCTCTCTCACTGTTGCATCATGCTAGCCTCGCTTTGTCTTGGGAATCCTACACTGTAACTCTCTCTATTTCTCCATCCTCATCCGTCTTTATCGAAATCTGCCAGTCCTACTACTCCTCTTCAGAGCTCCCGTAGCCATGTATAATCCAAGAGGTTGGGTACCTCGAGGATCTTGCCCCTCATCTTTTGTAGTCCTCCTAAATACAACTCGATGTCTCCCCACTTTCGCTCAAGTGGTGTGTGCGCACTCATGGCACATGCATCTTTTGTATCCACTTCCTTCTCTACCCTTGTTGGCACTGCCTTGGTCTCGGAAGCCTCTCGCTTGCTCTTCTTCCTCAGACACTGGGTCACATAATGACCCAGCTCCCCACAGTGGAAGCATTTGACCTTGGAGAGGTCCTTCTTTCGCTTTTCTTGCTTACCCTCAGATGCTAGGGCAGCATCCAACTCCTATGCCTTCTTGATTCTGATCCCCTTGTTGTTGCTTCCTATCTTAGTGACCCTCCTGATCTCTTCTTGGCGAAGATCTGCCCACATTTCCTCCCAATCTGGAAGGGTTTCCCTGCCCAGTATGCTCTAGACAAACACCTCCCAGTCTTCTGAGACTACATTCAGGGTTTTTCTCACCATCAACTCTGGATCTAGTGTGGCCCCTATTGAATTTAGTTGATCTCGGATCTCCTTCAATTGACTGAGGAAGGTGTCGATCTGTTCTCCCTTCTGCATCTGGTATGACCACAGCTGATTTTCTAGGAGCATCTTCCTCTGCACAGAAGTATTCTGATACAACTTGGTCAGGGCCTCCCACATCTCCCATGTCGTATTCTTTTCAGCAATATGTGGTACTATATGATCCTTGACCCCATCAAGAATGATACTCTTGGCTCTCACCATTGCTTCCTCATACATGTCATTGTCAGCTGGGTCAACTAGGACCACTATCGTCTTCAAAGTGAAGTGCTTGACACAATTTCTGTCAAGTACGGATAAGATTCTAGCCTTCCAAAGTATGAAGTTTGAGGCTTCGTCCAGTCTGTCCTAGTCTCTTACTTTGTGTAGTGCCATTCCGCTGCTCTTCTACTTCCCTCCTGGAAGTTCTCAATGTGACTCCCTCTGAGCCTTGATTTCCCTCCTGAAAATCTTTCTATCGATGTCAAGATGCTCCCTACTCTGATCATCTGTGCAACCATACCACTGATTTAGATTTCTCAGCTAGAAACCCTCAATAGCAACTCCCTCCTCCTTGGCCTTGCCCTGTTAGGTATTATTCTAATAACAGTAACCCACCAGTTCCACTCTACAACTTATCCATAACCTCCTAAACCCTAGACACCTAAAAGTGAGAGCTCCTAGGCTCTGCACAGACCCAACACCGATAAACTAGCTCCCTAAGCCAACTGTGTCAGCCCTCCTAGCCTCTGCGTGAGCCGATATTTGCCCCCCTCAGCCTCTTCTTGGCCCGAACTTGATGATGCAGGCATTGCATCACCCCTTCCTTGTTTTGCTACTAGGAACAGCTTCTGTCACTCGGGACAACTTTTTTCTACTGTTATTGCTCTGCTTGGCTGATGTCCTCAGTTCTCCTATGACCTGCAACCACCCTCTGATACCATGTTGAAGTTTCTAAGTCTAACAGTTAGAAATTCTCCATGTACTTTTTGATCTATTCCTTCCTACTTGTTCTGATTAATTAACAAGTTATTTACCATGTAAATACTGAAAATAAACACAAGTACATGCTCGACACATGACAAATCATCAACTGAATGAAATAGAAACAAGCACACAAATGACACCGTTATTTTTGGACTAATGTCCTCGAAAAAACCCAATTAGGGAAAATCAATGAAGCTATCTGAGGGTTTGATTTATTAAGTAGTTTCAGAATACAATCTGGGTGCCAAATCCAACTCACCCAACAGAGAAAAATCTCAGCAGTAGTACCTCTCCTTCGGAGATAGATGCTTCGGCTGACACCCCGGATAAACACTCTGGTAGCTCCTTAGCACCAATCTACCCCATAAAAAACCCCAACATCAGCCTCTAGGCACTGTGTTAGCCTCTTATGCCCTCTACGTTAGCTTTCTTGGTAGTTCCCGACAGTTCCGGCTATTCTTGGCAGTTTCGGCTTCTACCCTCTGCGTCAACTTTCTCGGCAGTTCGAGCTGTTCTCGACAGTTCCAACTTCTACCCTCTACGTCAGCTTTCCTGACAGTTCCAACTCTCCCCGGAAGTTTTGGCTTCTACACTCTGTGTCAGCTTTCCCGACAATTCCGAGTATTCCCGAGAGTTCCGACTTCTGCCCTTTGCGTCAGCTTTCCCATTAGTTCTGGCAGTTCAGGTTGTTCCCTGCAGTTCTGGCTTCTGCCCTTTGCATCAGCTTTGCAAGCTGTCGCACTGATCCTCCCGGCACTATCTCTGCCTCTCTGCTTTTGTATTCACTACCCCTCAGCTGCAACTCCATATCATGCTCTTAACTTTCCCAGCAAACCCAACCCCAAAAATTTGAAATCTTGATCTATTGGTGTGTTCTCCAAGTGACCCTCGAGCCTCCTCTTATACATTTCTCGTTGACAAATCAACGGTCGAGAATAAGTCCCTAATCAATAGCTAAGATTAGATTTGGCTTGATCCATGACTTTTGTACCATTCTAACACAGTTTTATATTAATTCACATTAATATTTTAATTTCCCTAAGTTTAAACTTAGGGACTCCATTAAAAATATTTATTATTTTAATATCTCTATAACTGTTTAGAAACTACCCAAACCCCTTATGGGTATTGGAGATCTCATGTGCCTTAGCCTCTCCACCAAATTTCGTGGCTAGAGCACATCCGATGCTACCCCAAATCAACATATAATTAAAGAATTCAAACATTAAGAGAAAAGGGGGGTAGACAGTGTTAGTATTTAAATTAGCAGCATTAAATACAGACTCGAGAATTCCGCGATACTTACTGAACACAACTTGAGAAGCAGAAACTTCGTTACCTGACAGAGGTTGTGATTCAAGTGCTTAGATGATCAATTCATGCTTCCCTATTATCTTTGCGAGCTCAAAGATTGAAATATTGGCATAAGCTCTTTTCATATCCTCCACAATGTTATAACCAATACCTTCATTTCTAATAGGTTGTGTTGAAGTTTATGTTAGTGTAGCTTTGTTTGAAACTTCAGGAGCGATGGACTTGCTCATGTTGTTCATGAAGTGTTCATAGGAGGAGGAGCACTTCCCGACTTGCTCTGAAAAATATGAGCAAGGTTATTGGGTGGTAGAATCCTTCTGAACACTTTCTTTCTAAGCTCTTTCTCAGAAATCGACCATTTTCTCCTCAAACTACATCGCTCAATTGTTTTCTAAGGAGGAGATTCACTCACTTGTGGGTTCATTAACACTTTGTTTATCAGCGTTATGTATGACACCAAAAGCATTAATTGAATGCAAGAACCTAAACTTTCCTCGGTCACGGTAGATTCATTTGCTTCTTCAATCTGCTCAGATTGCTCCTCTACTAATAAAGTGTACAAATTTGGCCATCATAGCAGCCATGTTATGGTTCCATTCGGGAAATGTCTTCTATGAATGCATTTCCTGATGGAAAGTACAAAAGTTTCCCATGCCCAAGCTTTCAACATTAAACACAAAATTGGAACCTTGAGCAAATTTAGCGAGTTGACTATTGTTGTTCTTCTTAAATAAAGGTGGCTTGAAAGACTTACTGTTGGTAGTTGCCTCACTTGACTTCCACTTTAATTCAAATACTTCATTAATGAGCAATTCAAATATTTAGCCAAGCTTTCCATGTTGAAATAATCATTTTCTTTTGCTTTAGTGGAAGGGGCTTGGGTTTTCTGACTAGTATCTTTGGGGTCTTTAGAATGTTCGAGATAATCAATGGCTATAATATAACACAAGTCCTTTTCAATAGAAATCACTTCTAACAAGTTTAAAGATAATGTATCCTTTGTAGCTCTTTCAACCAACACGGAAATATTATTAGGCAAGGTAGCTATGCAATAATATTTAGTGATAGTGTCATGTGATTGAACATCTGAGGGAAACTTATTCAACAAATGTGTAAACCTATAATTGAAATCCTTCACTTTTTCCTTTTCCCCCATCTTAAGATTCTTGATTTCTTTGAGCAACATGACATGAGTTTTATCATCAATAAATTTATCCAAGGACAACTTCTTGAACTCCCTCCAACCATGGATTGAATTATGTGGAAGAGTGTGATACTAGACTGATGTTCTACCTTCTACAGTATACGGAAAAAGTCTACAAGAAAAATCATCAAACCATACTTCAAGCATTCGAAAGTGCATGTAGAAGTCATCAATATGGCCTTCATCTTTCGTCTTCTTATGAGGATCAAACTTTGAAGGCGGGTTTTATTGATGCTTAGGCATATGATGTAGATTTCCTGGAAGAGCAAGTGGCCCTTGGGCCATCCAAATCAATTGTTCATCAACCATGTCTTCTTCTTCCTCCTCTTCTCCCCCAGAATATGAATAATCTTCTCCTTCACGATTCATACCTTCTAGATGTTCTTCATCTCTTAGTTGTCCTTCATCAGAAAATGCAAAATCCTCCCCGTCTCCGTCCAAATCCTCTTCAATAGGTGGAATTTCCCCTTGTTAATGTATTTTTTCGTAGAATTAGATAATTCTTCAAGGGTTGCATTAACCAGATCTTCCACTAAAGATACCAATACGTCGTTGTGAGTTGTTTATTTTTTTATCAACTTATGAGGAAGAATAATAGGGATAGGAAGTAAACCAAGAGCTCTTGCAAACTGACGGGTAATAGGTCGGGTTGTCCTGAGTTGATCATAAGTAACTTCAAAAGCTTGTTCCAAATTTTGGTGAGGGGACTCTCCTATCTTGGGAACGTGAATTGGAGTAGAATTTGGTGTTGAATTATGTAGCTTGGGAGGTACTCCAAGCCTTAGGGTTCAGGGTTAGGAGGAAAAAGTGCCACAACAGTAGCTTGTGGGCTTAGAACCCAAGTATGGGGTTTTGGCACCCAACGTTTTTTGGGGCAGAACCATGATGGATTCATGGCATGTGATGGATGAGGATGATAATGCTTGGAAAGACTATTCCAACGCATTGAAAATCGTGTGAATTCGAGTTGTCGTTAGAGAGATATGAATTTTTGAAGTTAACAAAATTATTATTGGGTATCAAGTCAGCCAACTTGAAGAATCCAATGGACGTGTTACTTCAAACATGACATTTTGGGAGCCCTTCTTTATGGTATATATAGAAGGTGAGATGGAGTCATTTTAGGCATCCAAAGTGCAACATGAAGCAAGAGAAAAGTTTGTTGAACAAGGAGGATATCTTTGTTTTAGGGTTGCGGATCAGAAAGCTACTTCAACAAGGAGAAAGGGAGTTGTTTGGGTTTTCTTGGGACTATTTTGAAGGGAGTGGAACTCTGTTGTTAGGCCGAGTTTATAAGGAGAGATTGGGATTATTTTCAAGTGGTAATACATCTCTAAAATAGGCCGAAATGTTGATTGTCCTGTGATGGTGAGGTCGCAAGCCTGTAGTGGCTAGTTTGAGGGTCAAACAGGCGCTAAACAAGGAGTTGTAGGAAACCACTCACACAGTGACGTATCCAGCCTTGTGGAGGAGAAGGAACTGCAGTTTTATGAGGCAGAATTTACCACAAATGGTGGAAGAATATGGGCTGCAGTTGTGCCCTAACATTAGAGAACTTTTAGGTCTAAAATGGGCCTCCTAAGAAAAATGTACAACCAAATAAACTTTATAAGAACCAATAAGATTCAAGATGATGATGTCAACCATGGGGGATGATTCACCATTTTTGGGGTAAAAAGGTAAAAAGATTAAAAAATAATAAAATAATAAAACTACTTTTTGAACTTGTATTGTCAACTTAGCTCCCTAATATTTTACTCAAATTTTGAGCGGGAGTACTCTTTGGATGAAAAAAATAATTCCTCATCAAAGGAGTGCCCATGTTGCATACTTTCGATGGACCCTACTACACAAAAAATGAGAAATACATAAAAAAATGTGATTGCAATCACGTTTTTCATGTATTTGATTTTTCGTGTAGAATGGTCCATTGAAAGTATACATCATGGGTACTCCTTGGATGAGGAATCAAATTTTGCATCCAACAAGTGTTCCCACTCGAAATTTGAGTAAACCCATAGGGAGATAAGTTGAAAATACGAGTTGAAAAAGTATTTTTTTCTTTTTCCACTCTAAAATTTGATGATGTAATCTTATCTTATTTTATTATTTCCAATATTATTTTATAATTTCCTTACGAGGCCAATTTTAGACCTCAAAATTCCCCTAATGCCACTGATCAGATTTTTTTTATGTTGAACAACAGCGTTCAAGACATGTATCTTCTTCATTGTTGCTAATTGTTGGGTCAAACATTGACCAAATTGGATCAGATTATCTAGCAGCCTATTGATACCAAGTGGAGGGTCTTCAAAGGAGAAGAAGAGTCTTTCCTAGGAGAAGAATTGATAGTGATAGGACTGGGTATCATAGAGCTGGTTGGAGGGGAGCGAGTTTGTTCGCTGGATAAATCGATCTTGCGGACAAGGCCGATCTCCCTAGTATTAAAATATATCTAGCAACAAGCAGAAAAACAAATCTATCTTTCTCTAAACATATGTGATTCATAAATAAAAACTATAGAGGTGTTTAGACCCTACCTTAAGTCCAACACTAGTTTGTAACAGTCATCCTTCAACCGTTTGAAAGAGTTTCCTTTTGAGAACCTGCAATCATAAACAAGCAAACATCAGATAACACCTACATAGCTAATATCATAAATCATGTCCATTATGGTGATCAAGGAATCCATAAAATAAACCATAAAACAACAGCTTATTGAGAAAAACAAACTTATTTGTATTAACTTAGAAGTAGAAGAACCTTACAACCTTTTCAGCCTTGATGTTGAACAAGCTCTTCCCAGGGTCCAAAAAGGAATCTCCTTTACTTTGACAAGCCTTACACTCTTCCAAATGAGATCAAAGAGGTATGTAATCTCTCCTCATAAAAGCTCAATTAAGAAGACTAAGTTCCAGCAGCATTTCACCTCAAAAATATTCAGCTTTCAACCTCCCAAGTAACCAGCCCAATGCTTCATTTTATAGTGCAGAGGAAGGAGGTTACAGGTCCACCTGTGAAGGGATAGAGTCCTCCTTCAAAGGCATAAGCTCCTCACATCAAGGGGTTAGCTCCTTAAGATATGGGATGCATGAACCTTAAGGGAGCGAACTTTCCACCTCAAGATTCCTTCCAGAAGCTTTTAGAAATGACTCAAAGTGAGTTCTTAAGAATATACTTGCGCCTTTTTGACTTTTACAGGGATCCACACCCATAACACAGAGACAGAGTGGTCAGGTGCGCAAGAGACATGACCATTAGGTGCGAGACCGCAGGTAATGCTAAGAGAAAGTGCGGAGCCAGAGTTTTAGAGATTTTTGAGGGCTTTCTCTTATTTTCAAGGCTTGATATGAGGAACTGAGGCTTAAGAATTGCAAAGGAGGAAAGTATGAGTGGTAATGGACTCACACAGATTGCAGAATGTCAAGGTGACAATATTTTATGCAACAGATTTCCCCCTAAAGTGCGAAGTCTGTAATAGATGAAAATAGAGTTTGTTATCTATGAAGAGTGAATTACTTTATCATTTCAAGGATCATCTTGTGGACACCCCAGTCGGAACTTGTAAAAACATTCAATGCAAAAAATATCTATATGTGAACATATCATCGCCGAGGTAGGCATTCCCATACTTAGATTAAAACTAACTAGAAAACTGACTAAACTGTTCTGATACAGGAATGATTTTGTAATACATCAAGATTATAGACATATATAGACACAGTATGGGCGCAGCCATCTATTTATGAATAGTCCATTGTGTAATGAATAACAAAATTCCTTGCAGCCTGGATGGTAGAAACTAGATCTAGGGTCTTGATTTCTGCTTCCCGAACTAGTATGATTCTATCCATCTGAATGAATGTGTCGAAGTCGAACATGGTAGAAACCACTTGATTACCAGTCAATGATATGAACTGTTAACAAGTTTTGAAGAAACATATTGGCAAGGACTGACTCAGGGATGGTCAAAATGGATGACAGATATTTTGCAAATGAATGGTTTGTTTGAACTGACCTCTTGAACACATAACGACACTGTAGATGGTTTGGTAACAATTGACCCAAAGCTAATACCCAGAAACTAGCTGAAGACTTTCAGTATGGTTTGATTAACTGTTAGGCAAAGGATTTCCCAACCCAAGTGAACAAAAGTGTCGTGTTCAAGAGTGGTTAACTGTTTTTCTAAAACACAAAGTATAACAAACGAGTCTGTTTTTCTCTTTTTCCCCCACCATTTCTGGCAAGTACCTCTTTATTTTTTACAAGCTTGAGGAGGATAACATTTGCTTTTTTATAAGCTCACCCTTCAGATGAGTCCAACTTAGTTCAAAATTTGAACCCTAAGAAGGAGTGGTTCGTTCCTGTTTAAAATTGAACAGGTCCTTTAATGTTAAATTTTAACGAGTCCAGTATTGCAAAAACTCAGTGTTTTTCAATTTTAGGGAGTCAGAAGAAAAACTTAAGAAAACTCCATGGGTGTCATTTTTCGTAAATTTGTTTCCCCCAAGCCTAAAAAAGTATAAAATAATACTTGAGAGAACTGCTTGACCATTACAATCAAGGAGTACTTTTCATAATTATTGGCTCCGATCTGAAAAAGTAAAAAAGTGATCGAAGACACATCGTTTTATAACCAATATCGAACTTGAAACGACAAAAGTCCAGCAATCTTTTCATTTTTATACAGTCAGAAAAGAGTTGTAAGTGGACCGCCTTTTAATTCTGTTTAATGAGTTAAAAGGGGAAAAACTCGGCAATCTTTTCATATTTTACAAGTCAGAAAAGAGCTTAAAGAAGACTCGTCCTAGAGGAACGAGTGGTATAAAGGGTAGCAACTGGTTCTGGCAATGGTGGAACTACTCAAAACATGTAATGGTTAAGAGGCTGGCTAACAAAACCACTCATCGTTGCGGTTCCTCAGGAAGGGTAAACAATCAAGTGAAAGCATATGATCAGCCAAAGAGATGGTGGCGATGGAATGAAAACAACCAAGGCTCATCTAGCAGAATTTAGCAGATAAAAATGGCAATCACGTAATGTTTGGGTATGGGTTCATTTTTACACAAGCTTGAACCATGGAGAACTCTGCTTGGATTCGATTTCATGTTTTAACAAGCTTGAATCGAAAAACTATGCTTGTTATAAGTTCGCATGCCCCTGGCATCATGACTCAAATCAACATACATGCCCCCCAAGCTTCATTGCATTCAACGAGGTGGATGGAATGAAAATTCACTTTCGAGATCTTGGAAAGACTCAAAGAATCGATTTGGAAAGGGAGTTGTTTCATTTTTTAATGAGGTTGACACAAGAAAAGAACTATCCTCATAACCCTTGTTTCATGTTTTAACGAGCTTGACACAAGACAAGGAACTATGCTCCATGACCCTTGATTCATTTTTTAACGAGCTTGACATAAGACAAAGAACTATGCTCCATAATCCTTGTTTCATTTTTTAACGAGCTTGACACAAGACAAAGAACTATGCTCATGACTCCTTGTTTCATTTTTTAACGAGGTTGATACAGGAAAAAACTATCCTCGAAACACCCGGTTTCAATTTTTAATGAGGTTGAGATAGGAAGAAACTATCCTCGTGACTGGTCAGGAATCAGAAAACGACTATACCGCCTGATATGCAATTTCAAAGGGACTCAAAGGCATCGCGCCATCAAGTGAATCCACCTTAGAATCGAAAGTAAAATCCAAGGATCATCAAAGTAATAGTATTCGATGAAATCATATGAATATTTGCAATAGAAGGCGATACGTTAGGAGGAAGGAAGGAAAAATTTCCCAGTAAACCAAAATCTTTAATCAATCCTATGCCAACATCTTTGTAAGGGATTGTTACACAGTAATTTGTCACTGCCTTCACTCCCAGTCCATCTACTATGTCATGTGTCCAAGTCAAACATGCTCATGCTGAACAAATGTTCTCTTGTGCTATCAATTGACCCACTTTTCCTAAGTTATCTGCCTCATCACGCCTATGGACTTAATAAACAAGCTGAAGGGCGCTCCTAAATAGTCCATCCACGCTGCTAGCACAGAAGTACATCTGATTCCCACGATGGCCCGATTTCATACACTAGCGCGGGGCTATTTGTTGTCTTTGGCGATGACCTGACTAACTACATTGCTCACTAGCGATGTCAGCGCTGAAGCTCAGTTATGTACCTACGATGATCCAGATTGGGCGAATTCATTCCAACAGTTGGCCTTCTAGATGACTCCAAACCTGGTTGTTCGCATAGTTTGTGTCGCCCTTCCTTCCCTGGCATGGTAGTTCCGTCAATTGTGCTACCTTCCTTGGGGATAAGATCTCTCTTCCAAATTTCATGGAGGCTCCTTCTCCTATTTAAACACTCACTTTTGATATGATCAGCTAGTTGGTAGTTGGTGATTTCTTGGATTGAGCAGTGTTGTTAGTGCTTTTGATAGATAGCTGGTGTGAGTGTGATAAGTGTGAGAGTGTTAATAGCTTGAGGAAGGTTGTGAAGTGCCCTTGATTTCATGCCAAACTTATGAGTGAGAGAGAGACCTTTGTATGTGTGGAGATCCATCATCCAAGAGTGAATGCTTGAAGAACATGCTGGCTGGATCCCTCTGAGAAGGCTTGTGACGTCAAGACTTTAGCTGTAAGCTTACTATTATTTCATTATTAATGCAATCAATGATGTTTTCCTATGTCTTGTATGTAATGTACTTGATAGGTCATGACTTCTTGACTTTGTGAGTAAATAGTTCATTGTTGTTTTCCGGTTACGTGCTTTGTTGTATTTCCTTTGCATTATTTCAGGTTGATCACTCATTGAGGAGAAGGAAGCGAAAGCTGGAGTAGTGCGATGGAACTCCATCGACCAGCGGTTGAGGTAGGCCTCCAACTTTAACTGTTTAAGGAAAGCTATTGTTGATATGTCCTTGTTTGTGACTAGACCCACTCTAGGGCTAGAGGGGTTGCCTTTGTCCGCAGAGGGAACACTTTCCTGCATCACAAATTGGCGACTCCAGTGGGGAGTCTATCCTATGTTTTTCTCTTTACTCTTGTTTTGATTTTGAATTTGGTCTCTCTTTGCTTTTGGGGATTTATTAACAGTCTTCTGGGTCACCTGGATTGATCTGGGAGGTCCCTCTGTTGTCTGTTAGATTGGTTGGTTCTGGTTTGGGAGTTTTTGGCTCATTTGCCATTGTTTTTTACATCATCGCAGAACATAGTCTAACAGTCGCGCTGACATTGCGATCACTCTTTTGTAAAATCCTGTGCGTCGTTGGATAACGTCACACAGTCACGACGACTCCTGAAATCGGATCATCATGGAAAAGACGTGTACAGTCGCGACGTCATCACCACTTTATAGCTTTGAACCCGCAATGATCTCGGGTTGCAAGTTTAATTCCCGCGACAACTCTTGAAATCGCACCATCACGGAAAATATGTGTATTTCCATGACCATCTCTAGTTGTCAGTGTAAAACTTGCAATGACATCTCGAGTTGTCTGTGCATCACTAGCGATGGTCCCTATTTTAGCGATGACATCTCTAGTTGTCTGTGCATCACTAGCGATGGTCCCTATTTTAGCGATGACATCTCTAGTTGTCAGTGTAACACTTGCGATGATTCCTGTAAAGTTGTTTTTATAACTTTACCTCCTAAGTTCATCAATCTTGCTTATCCCCTGTTGTTTCTTGTCTCTCATTAGCTTGTTCTAATTGCTTTTGGTTAGGGTATTGTCTCTTTGATTTCTTTGAGTGAGTCTTGTGTTTTTAGACCATGTGACCTAGCCCTTTAGGAGTTTTGTCGAGAAACTGTTTGCTTGGGTTACTTTTTTGTTCAAGGTTCATCCACAACTTTCTTGTGATGTTCTTGAGGCTCTTTCGTTGCTTGTTTTCTTGCTGGTTGATTTTTAGTGTCGATTATTGAACCAATTTTTTATGTTGATTCAATTTCTTCACTACCAAGCATAGATCACAATTGTTTGGATCGATCACTTCACACTTGCTTGTTTGCTTCTTTGAATTTAAAACAAAAAGAAAATCAAAAGTTTGCATTCAATTAGCATACGAAAGTGAAAGTACATTTTCATTACGAATTTTCATGTTTGAGAAATTGGAAAGCGAATTTTACATCTTTCATTAGTAGTATCAATGCATCGTGAGATTAGTGTATTGATGCATTGTGGTTCTTAGTATTTTCATTCGCTTGTCTTGGTTTTCTTGGATTGGGAATGATCTCTCTGCCCTTCTATAGGTAGGTGTTCATCGAAATGAAAGATGTTTTACTCATTAAGGCTGCATCCTAGGATTTGTTGAATACATACGATAGGGCCTGAAAATTGAAACATAATTCCAGATCAACCTTAAAATGAACTGAATAAATCTAACAACGCATTGGAACATAACACTCATTACATAGAGGTCTAGGCTAGAGACGTGCTCGGCATCGTTAAACCTAGTCACTATTGTGTTCACTCAAGGTTGGGTGATTCCTCCTTTTGTGACTCAATAGCAGTCTAGTACGGAATTGTGCTCCCATGTACCGTCGAGTATATATTGGGAGACCCCACTAGGTTATCATCCTATATCCTTAGGAAGCCGTGTCTGCCGCCTTGCAAACCGTAACGCACCGAACACAGCATTCAGGAAGATTGACTGACGTACAAAAATTCCTTGGTTTTCATATGATCTCCAAGGTGTATATGCAGTTTTACGGGTTGTTTGGTAAACCTTTTGCATAGTTCTCCAGAGTAGTCAATTTCATTCCTTTTCAAACTCCTTAAAAGAAAAGGTCCATCTGAGCACTTGTCATTTCCGGCTCATTAAACCTCGAAAGAGATAGAGTCACCTTTTCGTCCTTTTCTCAACTCTTGAAACATGAAAAGGTCAAGTTTTGTTCCTGCGTCATAAAATTCACTGCCCACAAAATATTCCTGGTAATAGTTCAAATTCTTGGTTGTGAGAAGAGTGTTTTTCAGGCTCATTCCGATTGCAACATTCCCTGAGTCTACGGGCCAAGGTTTTCCCCCAAATGGAAATCCTGGTCCGTTTCCTTCATTTGGAAATGTCGGTGCTCTGTATATGGCAACATTGTCTTTACCTGGGTTAACCATCGGTTTGCTTGTATGGTTGTTTTCAACCTCGATGGTCTCGAGCGTCATGACTCATGTTCCACTATCTACTTCGTCTGAACCACGAAACGATGACTCTAAGGTTGAGCCTACACCTTCTTCCCCTCTTTCTTCCTCCTCTCCTCCTTTGCTTGGTGAAAGTTTCACATCTAGTAACCAAGAGACTAAGAAGAAGAATAAGAAGAAGAAGAAGTCGGATAAACGTGAGGCCACCTGTGCAGCTACTACTCCAAGTACATCTCAGGTTGAACCACCTTCTGCTCCTCTGCGGAAGGTTAAGTTTCCCTGTAAATTGTGCAAGGTGACCATCTTCTTCATGATTGTCCTGGAATTCCTATGATCTTAGAAGCATGGTCTCATGATCCGGCTCATCCCTCATCGTCCTCTGAAGCTCATGGCGATGCTACCCTATCAACTAGCAATGGTAAGAAGAAAGGGAAGGTTCGATTCCCCTGTATGCTATGTGAAGGCAACCATCCCCTTCAGCTTTGTCCGCTTATGGATAAAGCTTCTGCCATTTTGGAAAGTCTTACAACTTCTTCACCCCAACTTCTTGTTGGTTATCAGAGGCTCTCTTCAGACCCTCTCCCTGTCGACCAAGAGATTGACTTAGATTCTTCTCTTGTTTGTCCTCCTCTTTCTGAATCTGGCTGTGCTAAGCCTGTTCCAAACTGACCATTGGTCGGAGAGAGTGTCGACTTGGGTTCACCACCTGTTGATCACTCTGTTTCGGAAGAGCATCATGCTTATGTTCTTCTCATCTTGTCAAATTCTCCTGAATCTGAAAACGACCCTCCTATCCCCGTTGGTCAAGAGGGTCCTTCTACGGTTCTTTTAGAGCAAGGGGGAAATCATACGATTCCCCCACCAACTAGTTCGGTCGTTTCCTTCAACTGGAGTCATTTGACTGCCTTCCACCTTCCATTCCATGTGCCTTTCTAGATTACAGTACATGCCTATGATAAGGTAGTACCTGGCACTATCTTGGATGAGGGTGCATCTATCAGTCTTATGCCTTCCACTACTTGGCAAGCTTTGGGCTCCCCACAGCTTGTGCCAGTCGCACAAAATCTGTTAGTGTTTGACGAAGGAACCAGTCAACCATTAGGGATCCTTCTGAAGTTCCCTGTTACTTTGGGAGGAAAAATTGTCTATATAGACGTCCTGATTGTCCAAGGTGCTTTAGAGTTCAGTCTTCTCCTTGGCCGTGACTATGTTTATGCCATGGGGGCCCTTGTCTCTTCACTTTTCCATGTGGTTTGTTTTCCACACGATGAAAGAATGGTGCCTATTGATCAATTATCATTCTTTAGTCCCCCTGTGCCTCCTGCGCAGTCGTCGTCCCCTCTCGGTTCTTGATCGCAAGCAATACCTTCTTTGCCACAGGTCAATTATGTGGCTACCCGTTCCATCTCTGCCTCTGTTGATGATCATGCAGATGGTCTCGTACATCATGTACTGGGGGCATTGGAACCTGCTCTGTCATTAGTGCCTCATGACATGTATTCCTCCCAGAGTGTGGTTCTTCCATCCTGCGAAGACCTCTTGGGAGCCATGTTCTCATAAGGCCCATGAACAGCTGTCCCAAGGATAGTTCTGCTCTTGTGTCAACCTCGTTAAAAAATGAAACAAGGTGTCCCGAGGATAGTTTGTTCCTGTGTCAACCTCGTTAAAAAATGAAACGGGGATCCTGGAGCATAGTTCCTTGTCTTGTGTCAAGCTCATTAAAAAATGAACCGAGTCCCAAGGATAGTTTGATCTTGTGTCAACCTCGTTAAAAAATGAAACAAGGGTCATGAGCATAGTTCCTTGTCTTGTGTCAAGCTCGTTAAAAAATGAAACAAGGGTTATGAGGATAGTTCTTTTACTGTGTCAACCTCATTAAAAAATGAAACACCTCCCTTTCCAAATCAAGTCTTTGGTTACAATATCGTAAAATCCAAGTTGAAGTCTTTCCAAGATCTCGAAAATGAACCTTCATTCCATCCACCTCGTTGAATGCAATGAAGCTTGGGGGGCATATACCTCGATTTGCGTCGTTATGCTGGGGGCATGTGAACTCATAACAAGCATAGTTTTTCGTTTCAAGCTTGTGTAAAGATGAAACCAAATCCAAGCAAGCAGAGTTCTCCATGGTTCAAGCTTGTGTAAAAATGAACCCATACCTGATTTACATCTCGTGATTGTCGTTTATCTGCTAAATTCTGCTAGATTGAGCCTTGGTTGTTTCATTCCATTACCACCATCCCTTTGGCTGATCATATGCTTTCACTTGGTTGTTTTTCCCTTCCTGAGGAACCACAACGATGAGTGGTTTTATTAGCCAGCGTCTTGACCATTACATGTTTTGAGCGGTTCCACCATTATCGGAACCAGTTGCTACCCTTTATACCACTCGTTCCTCTAGGACGAGTCACCTTTAAGCTCTTGTTTGACTCGTAAAATATGAAAAGATTGCCGAGTTTTTCCTTTTTGACTCGTTAAACGGAATTAAAATGGAGGTCTACTTTCAGCTCTTTTCTAACCATTTAAAGACGAAAAGATTGTCAAGTTATTCATTTTGACTTGTTAAATGAAATGAGAGGCGGTATGCTTTAAGCTCTTTTCTAACCATGTAAACAAGAAACAATTGTAGGGCTTTTGTCGTTTTAGGCTCGTTATTGGTTAAGAAACAACGTGGTTTCGATCGCTTTTCTACTTTTTCGGGTCAAGACCACTAATCTCGAAAAGTACTCCTTGATCATAATGGTCAAGCGGTTCTTTCGAGTATCGTTTTACACTTTTTCGGGCTCGAGAGACACAACTTTATGAAAAAGCCCCCCCTGGAGTTTTCTTTTCTGTGTCTTTTTCAAACTCCCAAAACATTAAAAATACTCTGAGTTTTTCCTATCTCAGACTCATTAAACCCTGACAACATTGGACTCGTCACCATGACGAGACTCGATCTTCTCCTCCCTAGGGCTCGTTAAACTATTACTAGGTTGGATTCGACCGAAGGTCGGACTTATATCACAAGCATATGCTATCCCCTTCAAGCTTGTCTTAAACAATAATTGGGGTACTCGCCAGCAATGGTGGGAGAAAGTTTTGAAATCATCATTGATTGTCTATGGCAGCTAGTCACTCTTGAACATCGACACTTATGCTTCTTATCGGGTTGGGACATCCATACATCGTCATTTGGCCTTCTGCGGGTTTGGGTTATCGTTTAGCCTCATTCCATCTGACTCATTCTCTCTCCATTAAAGACTCTAATCCTTTGGTACCTGAATGCTGCCACCCTCCGAAGTCATGTCGCCGACATGTTCAAGAGTATAATCCTTCTGCAGTTTACACCCTTGCCTTTTCCCCTAATACTCTGTTTCACCGTCTACCACTTGTTCCTTGTCTCATGTGCAGTGTTCATTCTCCCAAGACACGAGACAAGGAACAAGTGGTAGACGGTGAAACAGAGTATTAGGGGAAAAGGCAAGGGTGTAAACTGCAAAAGGATTATACTCTTGAACATGTCGGTGACATGACTTCGGAGGGTGGCAGCATTCAGATACCAAAGGATTAGAGTCTTTAATGGAGAGAGAATGAGTCAGATGGAATGAGGCTAAACGATAACCCAAACCCGCAGAAGGCCAAATGACGATGTATGGATGTCCCAACCCGACAAGAAGCAGAAGTGTCGATGTTCAAGAGTGACTAGCTGCCATAGACAATCAATGATGATTTCAAAACTTTCTCCCACCATTGCTGGCGAGTACCCCAATTATTGTTTAAGACAAGCTTGAAGGGGATAGCATATGCTTGTGATATAAGTTCGACCTTCGGTCGAATCCAACCTAGTAATAGTTTAACGAGCCCTAGGGAGGAGAAGATCGAGTCTCGTCATGGTGACAAGTCCAATGTTGTCAGGGTTTAACGAGTCCGACATAGGCAAAACTCAGAGTCTTTTTAATGTTTTGGGAGTTTGAAAAAGACACAGAAAAGAAAACTCCAGGGGGGGCTTTTTCATAAAGTTGTGTCTCTCGAGCCCGAAAAAGTGTAAAACGATACTCGAAAGAACCGCTTGACCATTATGATCAAGGAGTACTTTTCGAGATTAGTGATCTTGACCCGAAAAAGTAGAAAAGCAATCGAAACCACGTTGTTTCTTAACCAATAACGAGCCTAAAATGACAAAAGCCCGACAATTGTTTCTTGTTTACATGGTTAGAAAAGAGCTTAAAGCATACCGCCTCTCGTTTCATTTAACGAGTCAAAATGAATAACTCGGCAATCTTTTTGTCTTTAAACAGTCAGAAAAGAGCTGAAAGTAGACCTCCATTTTAATTCCGTTTAACGAGTCAAAAAGGAAAAACTCGGCAATCTTTTCATATTTTACGAGTCAAAAAAGAGCTTAAAGGTGACTCGTCCTAGAGGAACGAGTGGTATAAAGGGTAGCAACTGGTTCCGATAATGGTGGAACTACTCAAAACATGTAATGGTCAAGACACTGGCTAATAAAACCACTCATCGTTGTGGTTCCTCAGGAAGGGAAAAACAACCAAGTGAAAGCATATGATCAGCCAAAGGGATGGTGGTAATGGAATGAAACAACCAAGGCTCAATCTAGCAGAATTTAGCAGATAAACGACAATCACGAGATGTAAATCAGGTATGGGTTCATTTTTACACAAGCTTGAACCATGGAGAACTCTGCTTGCTTGGATTTGGTTTCATGTTTACACAAGCTTGAAACGAAAAACTATGCTTGTTATGAGTTCACATGCCCCCAGCATAACGACGCAAATCGAGGTATATGCCCCCAAGCTTCATTGCATTCAACGAGGTGGATGGAATGAAGGTTCATTTTCGAGATCTTGGAAAGACTTCGACTTGGATTTTACGAGATCATAACCAAAGACTTGATTTGGAAAGGGAGGTGTTTCTTTTTTTAATGAGGTTGACACAGTAAAAGAACTATCCTCATAACCCTTGTTTCATTTTTTAACGAGCTTGACACAAGACAAGGAACTATGCTCATGACCCTTGTTTCATTTTTTAACGAGGTTGACACAAGATCAAACTATCCTCGGGACTCCTCGGTTCATTTTTTAATGAGCTTGACACAAGACAAGGAACTATGCTCCAGGATTCGCGTTTCATTTTTTAACGAGGTTGACACAGGAACAAACTATCCTCGGGACACCTTGTTTCATTTTTTAACGAGGTTGACACAAGAGTAGAACTATCCTTGGGACACCTGTTCATGAGCCTTATGAGAACATGGCTCCCAAGAGGTCTTTGCAGGATGGAAGAACCACACTCTGGGAGGAATACATGTCATGAGGCACTAATGACAGATCAGGTTCCAATGCCCCCAGTACATGATGTACAAGACCATCTGCATGATCATCAGCAGAGGCAGAGATGGAACGGGTAGCCACATAATTGACCTGTGGCAAAGAAGGTATTGCTTGCGATCAAGAACCGAGAGGGGACGACGATTGCGCAGGAGGCACAGGGGGACTAAAGAATGATAATTGATTAATAGGCACCATTCTTTCATCGTGTGGAAAACAAACCACATGGAAAAGTGAAGAGACAAGGGCCCCCATGGCATAAACATAGTCACGGCCAAGGAGAAGACTGAACTCTAAAGCACCTTGGACAATCAGGACGTCTATATAGACAATTTTTCCTCCCAAAGTAACAGGGAACTTCAGAAGTATCCCTAATGGTTGACTGGTTCCTCCGTCAAACGCTAACAGATTCTGTGCGACTGGCACAAGCTGTGGGGAGCCCAAAGCTTGCCAAGTAGTGGAAGGCATAAGACTGATAGATGCACCCTCATCCAAGATAGTGCCAGGTACTGCCTTATCATAGGCATGTACTATAATCTAGAAAGGCACATGGAATGGAAGGTGGAAGGCAGTCAAATGACTCCAGTTGAAGGAAACGACCGAACTAGTTGGTGGGGGAATCGTATGATTGCCCCCTTGCTCTAAAAGAACCGAAGAAGGACCCTCTTGACCAACGGGGATAGGAGGGTCGTTTTCGGATTCAGGAGAATCTAACGAGATGAGAAGAACACAAGCACGATGCTCTTCCGAAACAGAGTGATCAACAGGTGGTGAACCCAAGTCGACACTCTCTCCGACCAATGGTCAGTTTGGAACAGGCTTAGCACAGCCAGGTTCAGAAAGAGGAGGACAAACAAGAGAAGAATCTAAGTCAATCTCTTGGTCGATAGGGAGAGGGTCTGAAGAGAGCCTCTGATAACCAACAAGAAGTTGGGGTGAAGAAGCTGTAAGACTTTCCAAAATGGCAGAAGCTTTATCCATAAGCAGACAAAGCTGAAGGGGATGGTTGCCTTCACATAGCCTACAGGGGAATCGAACCTTCCCTTTCTTCTTACCGTTGCCAGTTGATAGGGTAGCATCGCCATGAGCTTCAGAGGACAATGAGGGATGAGCCGGATCATGAGACCATGCTTCTAAGATCTTAGGAATCCCAGGACAATCATGAAGAAGATGGTCACCTTGCACAATTTACAGGGAAACTTAACCTTCCGCAGAGGAGCAGAAGGTGGTTCAACCTGAGATGTACTTGGAGTAGTAGCTGCATAGGTGGCCTCACGTTTATCCGACTTCTTCTTCTTCTTCTTCTTCTTCTTCCTGGTTACTAGATGTGAAACTTTCACCAAGTGAAGGAGGAGAGGAGGAAGAAAGAGGGGAAGAAGGTGTAGGCTCAACCTTAGAGTCATCGTTCCGTGGTTCAGACGAAGTAGATAGTGGAACATGAGTCATGATGCTCGGGACCATCGAGGTTGAAAACAACCATACAAGCAAACCGATGGTTAACCCAGGTAAAGACAATGTTTCCGTATACGGAGCACCGACATTTCCAAATGAAGGAAACGGACCAGGATTTCCATTTGGGGGAAAACCTTGGCCGGTAGACTCAGGGAATGTTGCAATCGGAACGAGCCTGAAAAACACTCTTCTCACAACCAAGAATTTGAACTATTACCAGGAATATTTTGTGGGCAGTGAATTTTATGACGCAGGAACAAAACTTGACCTTTTCATGTTTCAAGAGTCGAGAAAAGGACGAAAAGGTGACTCTATCTTACTTTTTTACTTTTCTTCAAAACAGAGTTTTGAGAAAGAGTCTGAGTCTATCCACATGACGATGAAGCTTTCTGAACCATAATTGTGTAAGGGCCTCACTCTGGCCTGCATGGCTCTACTGGACATGTTTCAAGTACCAAATTGATGAATTCCTAGACCTATACCTCGAAATGACCTTTGTCCTTTAAAGGACCAGACCCTGACTGTCATGGACTTTGATGATGATTGACAAAAGACCTGAGCCAGCAAGAGCCAGACATGAGACTGTAATGACCTTCTCCGTCAGATTATGGCATGCCCCTAGTTGAATGCAACTGGGACAATGGAGCAGGACACCTAATCATGAAATGCATAAAGAGTTTTGAACTGTGACGGAGGACTCTGACTCCTCGTTTTGATAAATAATACCAGACTCTGACTCATTTACGAAGCTGAAATGACCAAAAAACTGACTCAAACTTGACATTAAAATGACTTAAAGACTAATTTGAACAACTCTAACGAAACTGAAATAAAATGGTATTTACAATGATAGTGGAAGCAACGTTTGATAACTTAGAAGTGGTACCGCTTGAGCAGTCGACCATTGATCGGCCCTCCTGGAAAATCCTCTCCGTTTATTTCCTTAAGAAGAAAAGCATTCTGCTGTTAAAATATTATATATTACGGAGCAATGGAACACATAAAATATTGCAGAAATATAAACACAGAAAAAAACGCACAAAACAAGAGAGACACAGATATACGAGGTTCACCCAGTTTGGGCTACGTCCACCCCGAACAGCTAGTCCTTCCTTTCTATTATCCAACAAAATGAAGAGACACAACCTACAGCAAATCCGCTGTAATATCCTCTGTCTTCTCTCATAGTCTCACCTCTCTGTTTCTCGCTCACACGGAATACACATCTATCTCACAACCTCAAATACAATGCCCTCATACAAAGAGAGGGGTTGCCTTCTAGGGCAAAAAACCCTAAACTAAACATAAGTTCTACCATCAAATCATTCGCCTAATGAACAGCCCAGATTGACTAGAAATTACTATACTTTTACAAGGCAAATTTACATCTGTTTTTA
This sequence comes from Pinus taeda, assembly GCA_000404065.3. Taxonomy (NCBI): domain Eukaryota; kingdom Viridiplantae; phylum Streptophyta; class Pinopsida; order Pinales; family Pinaceae; genus Pinus; species Pinus taeda. The sequence continues at coordinate 576 of APFE031480280.1, read as the reverse complement.
GCTTCGGGGGCGCTGCCACCAAGCCCCCGCCGGGGGACCACTGGCCCCCGGACCCCCTAGCCGGAGGGGATCGGCCCCCCCGGACCCCTGCGCACCCCCCGCGTGGAGGGGTGTACAAAACTTCCTGGGGTATACATCCGGCTGAAACAAAAGACCTCTGAACAATCATGCTCCACACACAACAATCTCCCACTTGGAGAATGATTGTAGCAACTCCATCGCTGCTTCATTTGTTGGACAATGACTCCTCTCTTGGACTTGGTTGTTTCTCATCTTCATCGTCATCCTTGAAGACCAATTGAAACTGAGCATGTTCTCAGTTTCTCCCTGGTTACAACTTTTGTTAGCATATCTGCAGGATTCTGGCTAGTGTGTATCTTTTCCAGCTTCAACTGTCCATCTTCCAAAACTGATCGTATGAAATGGTACTTGAGCTGTATGTGTTTAGTCCTGGAATGAAATGCTGAGTTCTTTGCAAGATGAATGGCACTTTGGCTATCACTGTATAACGTGCCCTTATCATGCTCCTTACCAAATTCACCCATAAACCTTTGTAACCAAATCATCTCTTTACTA
>APFE031480264.1:1932-17697 GCA_000404065.3 Pinus taeda | reverse complement strand
CCTTTTCATGATCCAGTATACTCTCTATTTTTGAGTTTCTCTAGTCATGATAGTTTTGTAGGCAACACACTGAGCTGCTTTGTGTCCAAAGTTGTGACAAGAGAAACATTGGCCATTGAAAAAATTCCTACGATTATCAACCCTGCGAACCGAATGATTGACATTCATTCTTGAGGCAAATTGAGAATGATTTACCTGTGGTTTGTTGTAGCTTTTGTTTATCCTTGAAGTAGATTGCCCCTGATTTACTTGGTGATATTTATTCATTCTTGAAGAAAAATGTCCCTGATTTACCTGGTGATCTCCATTGGGCCTTTGCTCACTCCTCCTTGCTGCATCAAGATAACTTTTGGAGGTGGATGGTTTCTACGCTTGAGATGTTTCTTCATTATATCCCAGACCTGTCTTGATAAGAGGAGAACGCTGCACATTGATAATCTCATCTAGAGTTTCAGATCCTTTAACAAATCTAAGATTAAGAGCTTTTGTTTTCTCAATCTCTTTTCTAAGTCCCACAATTTCACATTCTAACTTTTCATGATGTTTTTCTCTTTCGGCTAGTTGAGATTGAAAAGTATAAATAATCATATTTTTCTCTTCTGAACAAATTTTGAGTTTAGAAATATCTTCATAAAGACCATCTTCATCTATTGCATCCATAAAATCATCATCTTCAAAAGCCATTAAAAGTCTATAATTATTACCTCGTTCATCTTCATCACTATTTGAGAGTCCATCACTGTATTCATGAGTGTAGTAGCTTTTCTTACTTACATTTTGTTTCTTGTTCCATCTAACAGGTTCCTTACCTTTGTCAAGCTTATGAGGACACTTGGCAGCATAATGACCGACTCTTCCATAAGCAAAGCATTTGAAGGGTAACTTACCTCTGAATCTTCCAGCACCCCATTGAAGGTTCTTGACAACATTTGATTCTTCCTCTTCTTCTGACATATGTTCTGACTTATAGTAATCTCCTTTACCTGAAGCTTTGAATGCAGCTTCTCTCCTGTCTGATGGTCCTCCTTTCCTCATTTCATAAGCGGTTAGAATTTTGTGTAGCTGTGACATGGTAATTTTTTGTAGATTCTCCTTTTCTTCTATTGCAGAAACTTTTGATTCAAACTTAGGAGAAAAAGATCTTAGAACCTTTTCAACCACAACAGCCTCTTTTATTTCTTTACCCAAATTTTTCATACAATTAACAATCTCATCTATACGAAGGAAATAATTAGCCACACCTTCATCATTGTACATCCTGATATTTTCATACTGAATTCTGAGGGTTTGAAGTTTTGCTCGTTTTACCTGCTCATCTCCTTCATAGCTCAGCACACTTGTCCCATATTTCTTTTGCGGTTTTATACTGCATAACCTTGACGAATTCTGATTGAGATAAACATCCTAATAGAGTGTTGACAGCCTTTGCATTTGTTTCAAACTACTTCTTCTCAGCCGGATCTGTAGGAGTTGCTGATGGAAAAATGTACCCTGTATCTATGATATCCCAGACTTCTGTACCGAGAGATTGAAGATAGGTTGTGACTCTTACCTTCCAATAGACGAAGTTGGTCCCATCAAAAATTGGTCGCCTGATTGATGCTTCTCTCTCGTAGTTGCTCATGATGTTAGATCTTCCTTTAAGCGATCAAGCTTCTTCTGAAGGACCTGCTCTGATACCAATTGTTGGAAATAATATTGAGAGGGGGAGTGAATCAGTATTATCTGGTCAATTATTTTCTTTTTCAAACCTAGAACATATACGCTACTTCAGTTAGATGAACCCGCGTATATACGCAACTACAAATAAGGAAACCTATTATACTATAGAAATTTATAATTTACTTTATTATACAGATGTTGATCATTAATTTATGCAACAGAATCATAGGAACAGTAAAACAGAGCAGAGGACAACCACACACAAGAACACAAGATATAAGGTGGAAACCCAATGTGGGTGAAAACCACCTACTGCAATTCGTCTCTATCTTCTTTTAATTAGAAACTTCTTTTTACAATGATTCTGTACTGGTGCAGTCCTTTACCAATACGCAGGCTGCTACCTGCAGAGAGCTGCAACCCTCTCTCATTTTCCAGCTTCTCCTAGAAGGGAGCTACAACCCCCTTAGTTCTTGTACTAGTTGAGATACTAGTACACATGTTGCTACCTGCAGAAGGCTACAACCTTCTCTTTCTTCCAGGGACCACGTTTCAAAAATTTTCAGACTGGATCCACAAATAACATCAATCAAACATCAAGAATTTTTGCATCAACCAATCACCTTTTCACCAATCTAGACTGAATCAAAGTAAACACTTCTCTGACAATTGTACCCAGATCTTAATAACTATAATCACACCCCAAATTCTGAACTCAGATCACTACAATAATCAACCGAAGCAGCTAGAACATAAATTAAGAGACGTACGCTACTTCAATTCAGAAACCTGCATGCATACGCTTCTGTGTTAAGATCAACCTGCGTATACGCACTTTTGACTTATAGAAACTGCGTGATTACGCTTCTGTGCTAAGATCAACCTGCATATATGCCCTTTTGAATTACCGAAACTGCGTGTATATGATTTTGTGCTAAGATCAACCTGTGTATATGCTCTTTTGACTTACAGAAACTGCGTGTATACGCGCCTTCGCTTCACTGAACCTGCGTATAGATCTATAAAGATAATTTACCCCTTCAAATGTTCAGATATTAGTTTAACCAGATTACCAGATTTATAGATCAAGCAAGCGCCACATAGAACAGATCAAAATCATACAAAGATACTATCATTCAAGCCTTAAGATTTTGACCCATCAAAAGAACTTATCCTTCTCCGTGCGCTCAAGTTCTTTCTTCCTACAGATCTAGATCTGCACCATAACCTAATCACCGTATTCCAAATCTAGCACTTTTTCAGATATTCAATGATTAGATGATCCCTCACCAAATGATCTCCTTCCTCTTTTATAGCCTTAGGCCTTTCACAATACCACGGTCCAAAAACCATAACAATTCAATACCATGGACCCAATACTTGGGATCAATACTTATGACGAGATACCATGGCCCAAAACCATAGGTTCAAATACCAAGGACTAAATACCACAGACCAAAATAAGTTCTCCCACATGTCCGCGCTTTTCCTTGCATGAAAGTGCGTGTATACGCATACCCGCCTTGGGAACATCCAACCCGCGTGTATACGCGGCTTCGTCAAAGTGAACCTGCGTATATGTCTTTTTCTTCTTTCTGAGTGCCTGAACTGTGATCTGTCACCAAAGTGAGTTGCCATCAAGGACAACACCAGTGCCATAGCGCCAAACCTGTGCCATAATGCCAACAGAGTTGTGTTATAAAGCTCAAGTACATTGTATGTGTGTCATGTTTTAGCAGATGGTCATTGTAAATACTACAACGAACTATGTTATAAAGCTCCATGGGCAGTATGCTTTGTTTTCAATAGTCTTGTTGGTTATAGGTATCCTTGAACACTGAGGATGGTGTTCCCCTAAGGGGTAGGGTTCTGTAACAGCCCTGGTTAAAAATTCATGTAAAAATATATAAGACCACAATCATGGGACAATTATTCCAAGTTGAATGGTGGGCAGAAACATCCTAGTGGGTGTTCATTCAATTTATTATGGCTAGGGAAATTGGAAAAGGCAATTGAAAAGTATTTGGAAAGGGAAAGAGGCAATAATTGGCATTTTATTTATGAAATAATGGAAATTAGGATAAAAGGAAGATGAAAGGTCACAAGTTTCATTTGAGGAGGAAAATGAAGGAAAATAATGGAAAATGAAGAAAATAGAGGCATCACTGATAAAAAAAGGATTATGAGGATCAGTTGGTAAGATTTTGACAGGTTTTTGGTGGAGCTCTATTCTATTTTATCTATCTCTCATACTCTTTGACACTTAGAGTTTCTTGAAGCACTCTTGGAGGAGTGTGGCATACTTGGAGTTTTGGAGCAAGAAAGAAAAGAGAAAGTAGCAAAGTCCAAGAGAACATCGGCATCAGCAGCTACATCGAGTTTTTCTTGCAGGTACCAAGTTGCATGTATGATTTCCTCACTAATTTTGGCATGAATGTGATATGCATGTGATTTATTTGTCATGATCTATCACTAGCATGGAGGATTGCCTGGATTGACAGTGGATTTTCCTAGCCTTGCTAGTTATTGGATAGCCATGGTGATTATGGGTTTATTTCTTTGTTTTTTTTTGGTTGGTTCTCATGTTTCCTTTAGCTTGGGCTCACTTACTAGTTCCTGGAGCCTTGGTTGGACAAATGTTCTGGAGACCTTGGTGGGTTGAGTTACTAGTCCTAGAGCCTTGGTTGGAAAAATTCTCTAGAGCCCTGTATAATTTGTGGGTTGATTTACTAGTCCTAGATCCTTGGTTGGAACAAACGCTCTGTAGCCCTGGAAGGCTTGGGTAGAGACTAATATGGTAATGGTTTTGTGATATCCGACCGTGAGGTGGAATCATTGTTTGATGGGTTGAGGTGTTGGCCTTTAGAAGCTCTGGATGGTTTTGGATTGATGTGTTTTATGAGATCCCACATTCATGCTTGAAATATGGCATGGGGGTGACTGGTTGAAGAGAGATTGGCTCAACCATGTCTACAGTCGGGTGGAACGTGGTAGCCCCATACCTAGTTATCTTTTCCATCATTAGTATGAGGTTATTTCTCCTTTTTATCTCATGAGAATTATACTGGTTTATATGGTTGTTGTTTCCTGGGTATTTATGTTGGTTATGAACATGTATTATGGCAATAGATATGTATGGCTCTCATCATATTTTTACTTTTAATTGAATGAACAACATATCCATGGCCTAATGGATGAAACTGCAACTAATGTGTTGAGGCATCAATGCTTCTTAGTGATTCTCGGATAAGTATAAGACTGTTATGCTTAGATATGTTGTTTACACCTGTAGATTACATATTTGTGATGTGTTTGATGAAATCTTTGCCATGACTAGTAGGGGTCCAGTCAAGTCCTTGTTCAATTAATTGCATTTGTATTATAATTTGGTTTTTATCTTTCTGTTGTGAAGGTGTCATTTAGTTTTGGGTAGTGACATTGGCTTTGGGCCTGAAAAAGCGGCTCAAATCCCGGGGACGCTGACACATCACTAAGCAAAATAGTCCCTAGACGCTAGCATACCATGTTGTGGGAGCGTCCAAATCCTTTTGGACGCAGGCATGCCCACATCATGTGAGCCACCAGGGGTTAATTGGTCTAAAAACTAAGTGGGACTCAGGGGTTGGTTACCTAAGAGGTTGGAATGGTTCCTGAGAGTCTTGTTGTTGATTTGGAAGGTTTGTATGTTGTGTTTCGTCGATTCCACTTCCTTAAGGTGACTTAGGAGTTTGAATCATATAATAGTAACTTCTCGTCATATGTTTACCCCGGTTGGTCGGTTACTTGGGTAGATGTAGGATGAGGGTGTTACAGAGTTGCATCATAGCATGGTTCATTCCTCATACTAGATGGGCGGTGTGTTGGTCATGCATTCATGTTGATTGCATATTTGTTCCTTGTGCTTGTAGTCCATGTGCTTCTTGAATTTGCATGGTCTTGATCATGGTTGTAGTGATGTCACCCTGTGAAAGATGATGGTGATGTTGTGGGATGTGTCGTCATGAGTGTATGGTTATATATGATTTTTTATGTATGTCGGTGTCTATATGATGTTATGCATGCATCGTTGTGGTTATGATTATGCATGTATGGTAGGTCAGGCATGCATTGTGAGGTCGTTGTATGCAATTAGGTCATCATGATTCTAATGTTATGTTATTATGCTAATGAGTTGGCTGAGATAGAGTAGGAGATACAAATCATTAAAGTGAAGTTGCAGCATTGGACCTGAAGGCAAGGGCATGTCGTCATATAGGTTTATATGTTGGGAATGTAGGTATGTAGGTTAAGGATTATTATATGCATTATGGTTATGTGTATAGCTTTCATTCTATTGATGTTATGGTTACATATATGATAAATACTAGTTGACCAATGTAATCATATACACATGTGTCAGGTAGTCATGAATGATAGTAACTTGTGGTTGTATGCATTGTTGTTGTTGTTTTATGTTAGTTAACTTGATTACTATGCTATATGTTGTTGATGAGTATGTTATATGTTAATGTATTGTTGTTATATGTTAGTTAAATTGATGATTAGGATTATAACATTAATATCTTTATGTTATATGTATCATGTTAAATTAGATTGGCCTATGCAAGTGCTTAGGGTTACGACATTCATGTATGAGTTGACTTATTTTTGACACTGTGTCGTACTAATCTAGACTAACTGTGTAGATGTTATTATTATGTATGAATGATAATTGTTTATGAGTTTCTGATGTGAACGTGTTAGCAAGTGACTATTATGGATATTTTGACCCTATTTATGTTTGGTTTGATATGTTGTGAAGTTATATCATCCTAATATAGATTGATTGTGTAGACAAGATAGCCTACCCTGAGATATATTAAGGTATGAGTTGCTCATGTCATCTATTATGTGTTTGAATGTTTTACTATGTCGTTTATTTGTTGTTAGAGTATTTGGTATCTATTATGTCGTATATTTGTTGTCTAAATGTTTGATTACTTGAATGATATGAGTATGTGTCTATAAGATTTCTTGCATAAATGATCTTGTTTTAAGATGGTTGTACTAATATGTATGTGTTGAGACAACTGATATGTACTTGAGTGTAAGTAGGTGATAGTTGTAGTGTTATGTATTGTTGAGTCTCAATCCTTGGAATGTGAGACTGACATGTGTGAGCAGTTGCAGGGAAACATGCCTGGTATTAGCTTGATAAGGTAATAGTTGATGTGTTTATATAACAGACAGTTGAGTGATGTGATAGTGCATAGTAAGACTCAATTGTAGCAAGGAAAAGGTAAAAGAAAGGAATTGGGTGAAAATTCCTTTGGCTATGTTTGGAAACCGCAATTCCAAATGGATGACTACTTTTCATATAAGAAGTATTATTAACCTTGAATTTGTTTGACATCATGAGGATATGTGTTATATTCATAAATATGTATTTGACCGTTATAATATATGGTTCTAGTTATGGCTAGATTCGTCAAACGATTGGAGTCCCTTGAGAGATAATGTGGATGTGTTCAATTGCAAGCAACGTGCTGGGCACAACAAGGTAAGGTAATTGGTCTATTGTTATGTTTATTTATGCACTGATACTTATGTGTTTATGGAAATATGATGCAGGGGATTGCATGACAAAGAGACTGCCATGAAATTCTGAACAAGGCTCAGGTTGAGCTTTTCTTTGGAAGCATTGGGAACCATGGGGATTGAGTCATGGTGTATGTTGAGAGTCTTGTGATTTTGATTCTTTGTGCTTTATTTTCCCTTAATTTGTAGCTTTGTTTATGTCTAGTGTATGGCCATAACACTTTGTTCGCAGTGTCGTATTGTTATTGGTTTTCATCATTTTCTTCTTGCTTGCATTTTTTCTTGCCTTTTATGTCTTGAGGGTGTTGGGAATTGGTTGGGAAAGAGGAAATTTAATGGTGCTCAGGGGGAGCTGAATGAAACCTAGAAGGTAATGTAAGACCTGAATGAATCTCGGTGCATGAGAAAGGGAAGTTGAAGGTAAGAATAATACAATCGGTTGGATTGGTTCAGTCCAATGGTGTAAATGGACAGTGGAAGTGCGGTCATGAGAAAGGTAACATGAAAGGTGAAGTAAATGGATCTGAGGCGTCTGATGCCTTGGCTATTATGGGAATGGTTGTTCTCAATGTTGTGCATAGTGCGCACAAATAAAGGGAGTTATCTTAATATTGACCTTATGATGTTTGATAACTATGTTGTGATCATGATTGTGCTTATGTCTAAATATATATACTTGTATGTACGTATGTATGTTGTTTTCTGACAGGATCATGATTGCTTATGCTAATGTTTATATGTATCTATGTATCTATGTATCTATGTCACTATCTGACAGGGCTATTAGGGGATATTCTTGTGGAGTAATGTGTTAGTGCCAGTCTTTGAAGCCTTCCACCAATGATCAAACATGCTCTTACAAAGTGGTCTTAGGGTGTCAAAGTCAAATTTTGTCATTTCATTGAGTCTTCAAGTAAAATTTGATGACCAAGTCTTAGGTCTAGGATTTGTTTTCCAAAGTTTTCCAAGTGTCGATCCATGTCACCATTAGGCTAAGTGTACCATCATTCAAAAAAATTTCATCATCACTTCAGGTTCCAATGGGTCATTTTACACCTTGTTCGTGCTTCAACTGTACTTGGGTAAGGCCCATTTCCCTCTCCTAGGGTTTTGAAGGTAATTTTTCTTGGATGGAAAAATGATCAAAAAAAAACTTGTGTCCTGATGTTCATACACCTTCCCCTATCCCTAATATACCTTCTTAAACCATTCCCATCACTGATATCCCTCAAATTTGTCATTTTCCCACAAACCCTATCTTATTGCTACAATTTGACAATTTTCTAGGTTAGGCATGTGCTTTTCCCTTTTTGACTCCTTCCCCTCACTCAATCTTTGAAATTATACTTTCCCCTACTTCCTAACATCCCTCCCTACTTCCAAAAATTTTCTCAATAATTTATAAGCCCCTCATCCCCTTCATTTCCTTTCATTTCTACAAATACCCTGTTCCACATATCAGGATAGGTTTTCTTCAAACTATGTTTCTGAGCAAGAAAATATGAATTTGACAAAAGTGAGAGAGGTTTTTGTCCATCCTTGATCAACGAAGAAAAACCTCTTTTAGGTTTTAGACAGGCTTCATGGTTTGGGAGAAATGTCGAAAACGTCATTGGCCTAAGCAGGATTGATGCACTTCTGGAGTGACCTTGGGAAAATCAATATTTAACCTAGCTGGGATGACCAAATGACTTGCTTGATGAGTCAATTGATAATTAGGCAAAGATATATTTCCAAAGAGCTATCATGAGCTTAATTTGGATTTGAGGAAGACCTTCAAAAATTGACTGCAATAGCACTCTGCATTTAGGGAGCCTCATTCTGCGCATTTTGACTAGTCTTGGGAGATTTGACTTTTGACAGGGAAAATGAACTCCAAATTGAAATATTCAAGATGTTATAGAAATTAGACTCAACGAGCTTTCCAAAAAACTATCACACGACCAATTTGGACACCAGGAAGGCCTTCAAAAGTTGTCTGCAAAAGGGCACTGCGCATCAGGAAGTTGGCGCTGCCCATTGGGCAGACGCTGCGCATCAAAGCCATTTCTCCTTCACAAAATTGCACTGGTGCTGTGCATTGGGAAGTCATTTGACATTGGGTGGATTGTGCTGCACATTGAGCTGCCAAGCTTGTAAATCACCCAAATTCATCCTCCATCACTTCTTTTGCTGCATTCGCCTCCCAACAAGTAAGTATCAACATATCTCGAGCTTAAACAGGGTTTTCATGTATGGTTCATGATTTTTGTCTCATAAAAGTCAAACCCTAGTTTGCTTCTATACACTATTTCATACCATTGCAAACCATAATCCCTTGTCCCTTTTCCCAACTTCATTTGCCCTAAATCTACCCCTTGATCCCATTTTCCCTAACCTATTTTCCCTAATAAACTAATCCCTTTATGAAACCCTAAGCCCCTCATACATCAAAACCCTAGGTCCTCTATCCATCCCTCTCACTCCCATACCTCACCTCATCACTATTTTTCCTTTCACAAATCTATTAATACTCATCTTTTTCCCCCGTTTGTTATCCACCATTCACCACATCATCCCATATAGACAAGCATGGAAAGAGACAGTGACCCTGATTTTGAGGAGGACACCCTAAGTGACAGTTCTAGGGAAAGGAATTTGCAGCAGGTAGACAAAGGGGAAGGAAAGGTCCCAAGAGAAAAGCTTGATGATGATGTTGAGATGGATTTCAGCTTGAGGAGCATGATTCTAATGTGCCACTTCATCATACTCAGGTAATAGACCTAGATAGACCTTCTTTTGATCAAAGAATGTTTTTGAAAGAACAAGAGGCTTACATTAACATGCTAGAGGATGAGATAGCTAGAGGAAGATATATTATCAATTACCTAGAGCAGGGGAACAAGCAGTTAGAGGGTAAACAAAGCCAAATGGAGTTAGAGATGCTAAAAATTCAAAGGTGAAGCAACAAAGAGCATATGGTTCCTTTGACTCCTATTGAACAAGAAGTGGAGCATGATAGAGAAATATGGCTTGAAAGAGTTAGCATTCACCTTGAGGGGTTTCTAAAGAAAGCAAATAGAGGCAATAAGATGCTAAGTCATACAAACCATCACTATTTGACCCAGAATAGGATATGCAACAGGAGGATCAAGCACCTTAAGGCAAGATTAAGGAGGGCCTTAAAAGGAAAAAATAAGGATGATAAGCTCAAAATTTTGGCTGATGTTACTCTAGCCCAACAAAGTAACCCATGAAGCGGATTTGAGCCAAAACTGGGCAAATTTTGAAACAATTTTTTCAATTTCAAATTTTTGAATTATGTAACACATGAAATTGTGGTATATGTGCAGCGCCATTGGCGCTTTGCATTTGATTGGTGCATCCTTAGGAGAAATTGCTTATAGATCTGTATTCAAAATCAAGAGGACATCAATCCCTGAAAGTTTCATCAAATTTGGAGCAAATCTAGGTCACCTAAAGGGAAAAAGACACTCAAAAAATGCCCTCTCTGCCACTTTTTGCACACACAGGAAGAAGTTTTGGGAGAATCCACTTTTGAGGGGGGAAATGACATCCAAATCAGGAAATTCAAGATGTTCTGGAAACTAGACAGGTAGACCTTTCCAACAGGCTATCTTGGGCCTGATTTGGTGGAGTATAAGACCTCCAAAAGTGGGATATAAGCGGCACTACACATATAGGATATGGCGCTGCGCATATAGTTGATTTTGCCAGTTTTGCTCAGAACTTCGAATTTCTCCTAGTTTGACTACCAGTTGACTTTTTCTCTCTTCCTTGGTAAATTTATGTTTGTAAATGATGTAATTCAATGTAAATATGAATGTAAAATGACTTGGGGGGGTATATACATCAATTAAAAGTGGTTTGGAATTGAATGAATCAGTTTCCATGGTTTTAGAGGCAAGTTCTTCCACTCCCTATATTCTTATCCTTAGTTTAGATATGGTTGAAACCACCCTTCTTCTTGTGGATTCGACCCTTGATGGCTAGCATAGGTTGTTTGATGCCTATATTATGTACTTTCTTAGTCATTTGTAAAGGTTGGACGCTTGTGGATGCTTTGAGCTTCATTGTACACTTGTATCAGTAGTTTGGCAAGGAAATAAACCGGGATTTGCAGCTATTTTTGTGAGATACTTGTGGTAATGTGTTTTTGCATTGTTTCTTCTTCTGTAATAAGTTTTTCCCATGTGTTATGTGTGCCACAATCTTATTCATTCTTCTAATTAAATGAAATCAAGATAGATAGGTGGAATACATTGGTTACAGTGCTCTACCTTGGGAATTCATTTAGTTTTTGATGTTTTCTACTGTATGAAGAGGACTCGTGATCTACATGCCCTCCTCAGCTCCTCACCAGTCTTAGAGCTACCATCTTACTCAATTTCAAGTGCTTAAACACCTACCTACCTCGCCCCATAGAACACCCTGCATTTCCTAGACCCAAAACTGCTTTCTCTATTAGATCCAACAACAAAACCATCAAAATCAATAAAAAACCCTAGAGCTACTATACCTAGCCTAAAATCTATATTCAATTTATTCATCTCAACTGATATTGACAAGGAGAGAGCCCTCTCCCGACCTAGTAGGGCTAACTACTAGGTTAAGCGTGGTTTGTGGTTATCCTAAAATTGCCTCCCTTCAGCCTGAGATCGATCTAGGGACTAACAGAATGATTTCTTATGCAAGTGAATGGCATGAAGAGGTTCCTATTATGAGGAATCAAGTTGGAAGAGTAACCCTGACAGATCTACAAAGTCAGTATGAGGTAGATGTGAATTAATATTATATGCTTGTATATTCCTATGTTTATGTTATGACAGGTAACTCTAAGGGATACATCAGTTGAATGAAAGCAGTGATATCATCGACATGCTAGGATAAGCATGGATGGTGACGAGACACTGGAAGCAAGGTTGCTTGGTAGAGGCATTGTGGTTTTGGATGTGTGGTACTACTTCTATGCATATGTTGTACATGTTGCATCTGTGATGGTGTGTGCATGCAATTTTGTGTATATATAGTGGGTGTACATGTTGTTTACATAATATTATGTATAGGGTGGTACAAATAGTGTTGTGTGAATATTGCATATGCAGTGTTGGGTATAGATGGTGCTACGTACATGTCGTGCATATGGTGTTGTGTACATGTGGTATCATGTACATGTAGTGCATGTGGTACTATGTACATGTGGTATTGTATACACATTGTACATGTGGTGTTATGTACACGTGCAGGTGGTGTTGTGTACATGTGATGTTGTGAACACATTGTGCAGGTGGTGCTTTGTAGATGTTGTACATACATTACTGGTGTACATGTTGTATTTTGTGCATGTCATACATGTTGTGTTGCAGTCATGCAGTACTATGTATGTTTATTGTGTAGTCGTGGTATCGTTACATATGCATTTATTGTGTTTTACTTTGTGTACGTATTTATATTGTGTTGCACACCAGGTGTAGATGTCTGCATTATGGTGTGGTGTACCTTGGATGTAGGAGTATGTATTGTGTTGTGTTGTACACTGAGTGTAGATGTATGTGTGGTATGTTAGGTGTAGGTGCATGTATTGTATGATGTTGTATGTCTTGTGTGGTTATATGTGTGTGATGCACACTATGTGTATGTGCACATGATTGAGGAGAAGGAATTCGGTGTTTGTCGGGTGTGGCAACCGATCCAGAGTGCGCATGAAATAAGGACAAAGGTGGAAGCTAAGGATTGATTAAAGGACAAGTATCAGTATTTTATTTCAGTTTTAGTATGCATGTGAATTATTATTCTGACTTGTGATAGTTACATGTGATTTACTATTATGGTTTATTGCGATTTCATGTGTTCGTGATTTTAATTAATGATGGTTGAGTTTGAGCTAACAGGATGTGATATGTTTATTCATGATTATTTGATCAAACAATTAGCTTAATTTGTGGTGACAGGAAGTAAACAAGATTGCAAGTGTGCTTTATTGACGAGCTACCAATGAGGTATGATGTGAATTTATTTCAATTTATTTTAAAACTAATGGAAGTTAAGCGCTTGGTACAAGAAGCACGGAAATGCCCGGTTGAGTGGTTGAAACTGAATACAAGAATTAGTAGCAAGAACAAAAGGAATTGGAACAGGCAAAAGTATGTTGGTAAAGCATTTAGGATCAGGGCTATTGTGGGACATTGGTACCCAATAATGTCCATTGATTTCCATGAGCATGCTATGACCGGTATGATGGTTTGAGGCAAGGATATGCCTTGTTTTTTTATCTTTCGATGCAAGGAATCCTTTCAAAGGGATGGAATTCTCGAGATGGGGGTGCTAGCGAAAATTGGAATGTGTGTGACTGCATAGAAGAGGGTGACCGAATTGCCTGAGGGATTGTGTAGCAGAGAAGGGAAGGTCGGGGATGGATTTGTTTTGGTCATTAGCATTTCCAGATGGAATCAGATGCACATTAGAAGTGTGCCATGGAACAATGAGTCAGTAACTGTTCACTGGGAGGAAAAATGATGTAGGATTATAGCATTGGACATTGGTTGCAGTTTTGACCTTGCATTGGATTCTAGACTTCCTGGGAAGGAGGTGAATCATAGTACCACTTTTGAGGGTGGAGGTGTGAGCCTCTGCATTCCCTTGTTTCTTGATACATGCATCGTATCCTTTTATTTGGTGGTTGAGCAAATGTATATATGTGTATATGTGTATATTATTGTAAATATTGTATCGAGTTGGTTTATAAAGCTCCACAGACAGTATAATTATTTGTTGGGTGAACCAAATGTATATATGTGTATATGTGGTTATTATTGTAAATATCGTAATGAGTTGTGTTATAAAGCTCCAGTAAATGGTATGTTTGTCATGTTTTAGCGGATGGTCATTGTAAATACTACAATGAGCTATGTTATAAAGCTCCATGGGTAGTATGTTTTGTTTTCAGTAGACTTGTTGGTTATAGGTGTCATTGAACATCAAGGACGGTGTTCCCCAAGGGGGAGGGTTATGTAACAACCCTGGTTAACAATCCATGTAAAAATATATAAGACCATGGTCATGGGACATGTATTCCAAGTTGAATGGTGGGAAAAAACATCCTAGTGGGTGTTCATTCGGTTTATTATGGCTAAGGAAATTGGCAAAGGCAATGGAAAAGGTTATGGAAAGGCAATGAGGTATTAATTGGAATTTTATTTATGAAGTAGTGGAAATTAGGAGAAAAGGAAGGTGGAAGGTCACAAGTTGCATGTGAGGAGGAAATTGAAGGAAAATAATGGAAAATGAAGAAAATAGAGGCCTCATTAATAAAAAGTCTTATGAGGATCAGTTGGTAAGATTTTGACATGTTTTTGGTGGACGTCCCTTATATTTTTCTCTCTCTCTCATACTCTTGGACACTTCGAGTTTCTTGGAGCACTCTTGGAGAAGTGTGGCATACATGGAGTTTTGGAGCTAGAAGGAAAAGAGAAAGCAAGAAAGCATAATAGGACATCGGGATCAACAACTACAACGGGTTTTGCTTGCAGGTACTGAGTTGCATGTATGTTTCCCTCACTAGTTTTGGCATGCATGAAATATGCATGTGGTTTATTGATCATGATTTGTCACTGAAATGGAGGATTTCCTGGATTGACAGTGGATTTTCCTAGCCTTGCCATTTTTTGGATAGCCATGGTGATTGTGGGTTTATTTCTTTGTTTTGTTTTGGTTGGTTTTCATGTTTCCTTTAGTTTGAGTTGAGTTACTATTTCCAAGAACCTTGGTTGGACAAACGCTCTGGAGCCCTGTAACATCTTGGGTTGAGTTATTAGTCCTGGAGCATTGGTTGGACAAACGCTCTAAAGCCCTATATAAGTTGTGGGTTGAGTTACTAGTCTTGGAGCCTTGGAACGAATTCTCTGGAGCCGTGGAAGGCTTGGGTAGAGACCAATATGGTGATGG
Source organism: Pinus taeda (assembly GCA_000404065.3). Taxonomy (NCBI): domain Eukaryota; kingdom Viridiplantae; phylum Streptophyta; class Pinopsida; order Pinales; family Pinaceae; genus Pinus; species Pinus taeda. Next base: position 2,514 of record APFE031480264.1, on the reverse strand, counting down.
TTTTGTGATGTTTGACTGTGAAGTGGAATCATTGTTTGATAGGTTGAGGTGTTTGCCTCTAAAATCCCTGGATGGTTTTGGATTGATGTGTTTTATGTGATAAATTTCATCTAATGTATTGAGGCATAAATGATTCTTAGCGATTCTCAAATAAGTATGAGACCCCTATGCTTAGATTTGTTGTTTACACCTGTAGATTAAATATTTGTGATAAGATTTATGAAATTTCTGTCATGGATAATAGGGGTCCAATCAATTCCTTGTTCAAGTAATTGCATTTGTATAATTATTCGGATGGTATCTTTTTGTTTTGAAGGTGTCATTTAGTTCTAGTTAGTGACCTGGGCTCTTGGCCTGAAAAAGTGGCTCATATCTCAAGGACCCTCGCACAACATTGAGCAAAATAGTCCATGGATGTTGGCATACCATGTTGTGGGAGAATCCAAAGCCTTCTGGACACGGGAATTTTGTTAGGCCCCTATACTACTAGTGTAACCCCTTATTATTATTAGTACAACCCACTTATTATATTGATGTACCCATGTAGTGCCCATATTGTTATTATTGTGCCCTTACATTATT
>APFE031480245.1:0-14477 GCA_000404065.3 Pinus taeda | reverse complement strand
CAGCTCTGCCGTTTACTAAAGGAGCAATCCAAGGCTCCGAGATGCAGGCTCGAATCCAATGTATAAATTTCTCCCCAAATCCAAATTTGTGTAAGACTTTCAACAGAAAACTATGCTTGACTCTATCAAAAGAATTTGCTAAATCGAGCTTGACAACCATACCTTTTTCATTGCGACTCAGACTTGAGTGGATTGCCTCTTGGACCAGAATGAAATTATCCACTATCTGTCCCTCTTGAATGAATCCTCCTTGGCTTTCCGGAATGACTTTGGGGAGGATGAGCTTAAGTCTATTAGCGATGACTTTAGTAATCAGTTTGTAACCAATATTACATAGCGAAATCGGTTGAAACTTGTTGAACGTGTTGGCTCCTTTCTCTTTGGGGATGAGAGCAAGAAAAGCAGAGTTCATGTTGCCTCCGATTTTTTTGCAAGCTTGGGACTTGATAATAATTTTGTATAGATCTTTTTCCACTATCGGCCAACAAGATTGAAGGAATCTAGCTGTAAATCCATCCGGCCCAAGGGCTTTGTCTGGTTCCATGGCAAAGAGGGCATCCTTGACTTCATTCTTGGTGACTTTAGCTTCAAGAAGGTGATTCATTTCAGTAGTAATCAAGGAGGGAACCACGTCAATCATATCAGAGATTTGGTCCAGATATATATCTTCACTATACAGGCTTTTAAAGTGAAGGGAGGCAGCTTTTTTGATGCTTGCATGGTCTTTGTGAATAATAGTGCCGTCTTTGATTTCGAAAATGGAATTGGTACATTTCCTTGCCTGAGCTTGTTTATGGAAGAAGGAAGAGTTCCCGTCCCCTGCTTTAAGCCAAAGGTTGCGTGACTCAAGTCTCGACTCTCGAGTACTCTTCTTCTGCTAGACAAGCCTTGTGATAGTTTTGCTGGAGCTGGGTTTCTTTGTCTAGAATCTTTTTAGTTATGTCAACTGTTTCAGCTTGGAGATGATGATTTCCCAGAATGCGTTGGAGATCTTTTCTTTCATTTGCTGGATTGGGCAGAGTTTTGCCCCAGCTTTTTAAAGCCCTTTTCACTCTTTTGAGCTTCTCCTCCTAGACAAAAAAAGGGGAGCCTTTGACTGGCTACATCTAGATGCCCTTAACTAATTGCATGAAGTCCGATTCCTTAGCCCAGAGCGGGCTAAATCTGAAGGGAATTGGACCTAGGTCAAGTTGAAACACCAGTTCTAGCTTGATGGGTTTATGATCAGAAGTGCTGCATGGGAGAATATGAACTCTAGCCTCTAATCCAAGCAGTAGAAAGGAGCTTTGAAGTAAGAATCTATCCAATCCGGTAGCAATGTGGCCAGGGCCAATTCTTCTATTAGTCCAAGTGTACTTACCAGAGATTGGCTTGATGTCTAGTAGGTCCTAGTCTTGCATAAGTTCCTCTACCCATTCCCTTGTCGGATCTCGAACAATGTTGCCTCCCCTCTTGTTTGCTGATAAGAGAGTGAGGTTAAGATCTTTTGCTATGATGGATTCTCAAGATTAACGAGATCTACTTGGGTTCTAATGGAGTCCCAACAGGCCTTTTTTTCCATAGCGTTCATAGGGATGTACACGTTGAAGAGATTGATGATCTCTTTTGAATCTAAGTGCTACGATTTTAAAAACAACCAGTGAATATTGAGGTCTCAAAAATGACTGAGAATTTGCTAGCGTTCCAAAGAGTGCCCAACCCACCGGAAGCCCCTCGCGCTGAGATTGCTTTCGCCTCACATTTGTTCCTGAGTTTCTTACTTGCCTGAAGGAAGACAGAGTCTTCTAGTTTGGTCTCTTGGATGAGAAGTATGTCAGGAGCTTCTGTTCTTATTAAACTTCTGATGGCTTCTTCTTTGATTCTGCTCTCCATACCTCTACAGCTCCAGGAGACTATCTTCATCATTTGTATTTCTGGTTGGCTCCCTTGGAGCCTTGGGGCTGGTTTTTCGCCATCTTTGCTTTTGATGCTAGTAGCTTCTCAAGGGTTGGCTAGCTGCCTTGGAGTTTATCCTTGAAAGTTTCCTGCTCTCTTTTTTCCCGATCTGATTTACAGCCTCTTGTGGATCTCCTTATCGAAGCTTGGGATTCTCCTATTTCCCCTTCTTCCTCCAAGTAATTCAATTCATGCTCATCTTCCTCTACTTTGACATTGTTTCCTTTGGAGCTCTCAGCAAGGCTTGCCCCCTTAGGAGAAGAGGGGTTACCTTTAGAGGGTGGGGTTGATTTTTGATTTTCTGGTTCTTGAGTTTCCTCTATTTGCGATCTTAGAGAAGCGAATTTATTTTCTTGATCCATTCTGGGAGGGGGTTGCTGAGGAGGGGCCTGAGGACCTCTTTAGTTTGGGCCAACTTGCTTTTGGGTTTTCTTGGCGCGCTTGACTTGGTTCCAACCTTATTCTTTACCCTTATCTAGTTCCACATTAGTTGGGCATCCTCTGGCGAAGTGACTGTAGGCATGACATTTTCGGCATTGGAAAGGCAACTGCTCGTAGTCGAGCTTTTGCAAATGGGTCCAGTTTCCTACTTTGATTTTAATGGCTTCCAGGAGACCCACCTCTAGGTCTACTTCTACGCAGATACAGGCACAGTGGTATTGATCTTTGTTGTTTGCCCTATCTATGAATTTCCCAAGGGCGTTTCCGATGTGTTTCAGCGAGTCCCAGTTCTAGCAATGAACTGAGAGATTAGGGAGTCTGACCCATACAGAGACAGCCGTGGGAACATCTACTGCAGGGTCGAAATCTGGCGTCCATTTGTTGAGATACAGGCCTTGGGGGCCCATGAAATAGGGGCCATTATAAAAGATCAGGTCCTTGTCGTCCTTTGAGGTGAATTCGAAGAGGAAGAACCCTCGTCCTAAGAAGTAAGAGGTGACGCTGCTCTTGATCAGAGGAGCCCAGTTCTTGTTAACCTAGGTCTTAATGGTCTTAGGAGAAGGCCATAGGCTGGTGAACTGGCCAATGAGAGCCCGCTTAGCCAAGGAGAGGGTGACTTGAATCGGGGTCTCAGGCGACAGGGAGATTTCAGGAATGTCTTCTAGCCGCTTGACAAACTTGGCTGCTTCACTCTTTTTCTTCTATGGCAAGCCGGCCAAGAGCTGAGAGAAGGCTTCGACAGATGAAGGTGGGTCTGCTTGGGGCGAGCTCGGGACCTCCATGAGGGCGAGCCCGACTTACTAGTCCCTCCCAGCAGCAGACGAGCGCTCTGAACCGTAAGAACTCAAAAAAGAACGCAGAAAAGGAGGGTAGAGGGCCCAAAGCCACGGGCCGCAAAGCAGCAAGGGCACAAAGGTGCCGAGGCGCAGCTAGGGTTTATGGCAGCGCTCCAGAGCTCAACGATCTCCATTTGTTCCATCTCGGAAGGAGTAATGTTCCTTAGTATAGATATGTGTTGTTTCCTCTCTTCTTACTATAGATCAATTATCATATATTTATAGGGATGTACATTGTTTACCGTTTTCAAGGTTAGTGTATATTTGTCCTAGTACTGTACATATTGGAATATCTTTATGTTGTATTCTAATAGTGTTGGTTAGCTGTTGTTAAATGCATTCCCATGATTTCGCCTCTCACTTAAATTTTTGGGTGTCAACATAGGTCCCCTTGACTCACTTCCAAACATTCTTGATAACGAGAATGTCAATATGGTTCGGCCTTTGTTGGTTTTGCTTCTTTTATAATCATCTAGCTTGATTCCTTATTTTTTTGTGCTTGATCTTCATTAATACTTGCCCTAGAAAGAAAATTACTGTGTATTTTCCTCACAAAAACACATATACATTTTGCGAGATTAAAGTTGTGCAAGCTCTCAACAACATAAGCCAAACCTCAAAATTGAAAAAGACAGTAATGAAAACCAAAAGTGTAAGAGGGCACTTCCGTTGAGCCTTGCCCCCTCTCTTTCTCGGGCTTCATTAGTTGGATACCTTGTTACTCAGAAATTGACTTCTTCCATTACAGGGTGAGGGGAGTATCCTTTCTTGCATGGACACCATTAGGATGGCCAAAGCTCCGTGGAAGTTTGTTTTGGATTATTGAATCTTTTCTGTGATAACATCCACTTCATAGGCCATTCATCACGTGCAAGGAGCACTATGGAAGGGGTTGTAGTTTAGTCAACTTCTCTAACACTTTCGTGAATTACTTCTTAAAGTTTTTACAATCCATCTTACCAATTATGTTTTCTTTTTCCACATCCCATCATATTTGGCCCACAATATTCTTTATATTGCCGATTCATCTAGTTAACGCCGCTTGCATCTCCTCAATGCTTCCTTTAAAGTTTAAACCCAAAGGATTATTTCTAGAATAAATAGACAAAGTGTGTATGCATGCTCAAGTGCCCCCCATGTTTATAGTAGTCACCTCACAAAGGGGAGCTTAACTTTGTAAATGTCTCCTGATGCCAACTCTAAATTGTGTGTGTCTGCATTATGACACTACCAAAATCCTTCATAAAATAAGGACAATAGCTGCTGAGTTTTAGTCAGAAAACAAGACAAACAGAAACAAGTTTGGCACATCAAGCAAACTTTCAGCTTGAAACTCTCCATGAAAATACAAGTAAAATCTATCCATGTTGATCTCCAAATGAGAAATATGTTGAGCACACTCCTTTTTTTAAGAAACATGTGGATCTTGTCCCATCCTCAAAGCCCACAAATGAGAATGAGATTGCGAGTACCTTACTAGGCCCAATCAATAATTGGTTCACAAAGAGTGAACATGTCAAATTGGGATTTGAACTTGAGTGGAGAAGATAACATTTTTCCTCACAACCACTAGAGCTAGACGCAATTGACATATGTTGAGCACACTTGTATTATGTGTATGGTCCCTCTTGTGAAATTGATTGAAAGTTCAAAAATTGCCACTATAAGCATCTCGTTGCTTTTTCCATTTGTTTGTTTTCTTCTAGTGGTTACAATGAGTTGAATCTAAAGTTTTTGAAGCCAAAGTTTCTTCAAAACCAAACTGCTGCTCTTCTGCTGTAGGTTGTTGTAGAAGAGGTTAAAAAATGAGCTAAATTCATGTTCACAATGCAAAAGTTACTCCTAAATCAGGTTACACCCTCCTAGGACAAATATCTCTATACTTAGATTGCATAGGGAATCCAAATACTAACATTGTAGCATGCAAAATTACGAGTGCAAATGGAGTTATTGATGGGTTTATTTACTTCTTACACATCATTGTCTCTTTATTTTGGTTGATGTAACATAGAAGGAAACACCTAACTTGGGGTGCTTTGTGTATTTATCGAAGATTCTCTTTTTTGCTAAATAAGTGACTTTTTACTGAGTTTAACTTGTCTTCTATAGTTAATATTAGAATCGTAATTAATGTGATCAATTATCAGAGATATCACATGGACATTTATTAGTGATTCTTTTTGTCGAGAATTATAACTCAGACAAGAGCTTCTATATATGTTTAGCGTGAACATGCAAGAAGTAGTTCAAGATAATTTTTGAAGAGTAATTATATTTTTGGAAAAATAATTCTATTTTGTTATTCACTTCACTAAAAAAATGAAAGTCTTATATTTAGTAATTGAGTCTAAAATTGCATCTCATGCATGACTTAGACTAGGAGAAATCTTAAAATAGATTCTTTGTTAAAACTATAAATATAGGACAAGGTAGAGGTTTTTAATACACAGAGAGAGAGAGAGAGAGTAGGCATCTAGGGTAGGGGCATTCCTTGGCAGCATGCAGTTCGAGGCAACAATATGTACAATTCTATATAGTCGTACAAACAGGTTCGTATAGGCTGCATAGATTGTCTCACGGGTTGTGCAATAGTTTTCTATTGTTTTTGGTTTCTCAGTGCACTATACAAGCTCAGTTTAGGGTGTTGTATAGGAGTGGAGGTTTCCATGTAGGTTTTTTTTGAAGGAGTGAAAAGCTGATTTGTAGGAGTAATTACTGTTAGTTTTTTACGGATATGGTAACATCGGACATATGTTCTAGTCTCTAAGGTGTCAGAGAGGATAAGGAACACAAGGTCTCTAAAACCCATAAAAGGTTTCGAGAGAAAACACATAGAAACCCCTTAATTAAATTAATATTAATTAATCAATAACTAAAAAGTTCATAAGTCTAACTTAGTAAAATTGATTAATTAACAAGTATTAATTGGGGAAATCAATTTTGCTCTAGAGATTTCCAAAAAAGTGATTTGAAGGAGTTTAAGATGATCTGAGCCATTGATCATGATTAGATCTTCGCTGTTGATGATCCAGTGAGAGATTATAAGAGTAGGTTGAAGGGGCTTGGAGGAGATGCAATTTACAGCGTGTGAGCAAGGCAGTTTGTAATATTCAGTGAGGGCACAGTTCGAGCTAGGGAAGAGCATCAAAGAGAGGGGCAACAAAGATTTGGAAGCAAAGATCTAGAGGAGATTTTCCTCAATTTTCTAGTGTCCACAAGGTAGGAAAGAGGAGGCCAATTTGTTTGCAAAAGAGGCTGTGTTGTGTAGTGCGAGATAGATAGAAACCCTAGTTCGAGTAGCCGAAAGAAGTTCCTTTTAGTTATCGGAGGCTGGATCAATGTTCAAAACGCAGAGCGAATTCATTCGAGAGGTAGAGGGAGGCTAGACTTCCCATTTGGAGGCAGTTCTTGGGATGTGCGTAATTATTCTGAGTAACAATGCGCATTTCTGGAGGGAGTGTGAATTCTAGATAGGGGTGTGAGTTGCTCAAAGAGAGATGCCAGATCCGTTGTTGAGGAAACAAGGGTGTCTCTAGTATATTTTTCCAATATATTGTTGGAGGTTTGCCAGTTGGGCAACCAATTGTAATTATTATCTCAAATTGCTGCATAATAATAAAACCCTCATCTGCTACACCGATTTTTCCTTTAGGGTTTTTCTTGTGTCACTTGTCCAAAAATAACGGTTAATTTCATTGTGTGCGTGTGCATCTATTTTTCAGTTCTGTATTTTTGTTTCCACAACATAGTTTTATTGTGAAGAATTGTAGTGTGAATTATTCGCTATTTGCCATAATAATAATTGCAAAAGAGAAATACTCTGTTAAAGTTAGGAGAATAACTTCCAATTGCTGTAGTTAAGGAATTTTCACAATTACTTGTATATGTGCAAGAAATTATTTTTTATGCTTCTATTGTTTAATTTGTAGCTATTGTGTGATTGACACCATGGTTTGAAATCTAATTTTTGGCATTAATTAAATTCATCAATCTACATGTTTGATGGAGATTGTAAGGACATTAATCACCTAGGGCTTGAAATTCTAACATGGTATTATAGCTTGATCTCTAATTGAGATTCTTAGGGATTTGCTTCAATGAACCTATTGTATTGAAGTAGGACAAAAAATAAGAGAATTTTGAAGTTTTATTTTTTTGGGAGTTTGTGTAATAGTTCCTAGAGACGACAATAGTGGGCCTCTGGTTTGAGGATAGTTTGGATGGTGCTATGAACTTCGTAGCATGGAAAGTAAGGGTTACACTCTTATTAAGAGCGATACTTAAAAAGATTTTGGAGTCTATATTGTAGAGTAGAGGAAGACAATAGAGCCAAGATGTATTATTTATGAAGACTTTGCAACTAGGAAGTCGTATGAGCCTATTCTAGTTACATAAGACAAGGAATAGGAAGATTCGAAGGTTGAGCCAGGGTCATTAGTGATTTTTAGGGTAGTTCAACAACCTTTAGGTGAAGAGGGGAAGATTGGAGCCCATTGACCTCGATGGTTCAGTCAGGCTTTGTGAAATGATTAGGAGCATGTTGAGATAAGATAAATGTATCAATGTCCAACCACTGACCACAAAAATAGGTCAATGGGACTGTGTTAGGTACAATGATGTCAGTTCAAAGTGGGAGCACTAAAGTGTCTTCTATATACGACAAAAATCAGGAAGTAAAAGAGAATATTAATCCAAAAGCCTAGATGACCAACTCCAAAGAATGAAGAGGCAGTCTAGGAGACGGATGTACAAGATGACTAGCTCATTGGCCTATGGAACTAGCCATAAGAGGTGACCATGGATCACTAGAGCGCTCTCTCCTAACATTCGAGGTCGAATGGAGAAAACTCAACATCAGTGTCTCTCCTGAAGAATAACATTGTGGGGTGCTTAGGCGAATACAATGCGACTATCTATAAGGAAGATCTAGTCGCTAAAGTCTGGAAGATCTCAATGTTGCAACTGAACTGAATGCTAGAATGAGGTTTGTTTTGGGGGCACTTTTGGGACTTCACTGAGATAGGAATATAGCCCCATATCCTCATTGATCTAGAATCATCTTTCTCCATGCAAGGCTTGGTGTCGTAAGTCAGGATCATTGTAAAAAAAGAAGGTAAGTTGTTGAGTTGAAGCTAATATTTGGAGTGGATGTGGTTGAAGGATGGAAGCGTGAAAATGAAGAGCCTCCTACATATATAAAGGCCAAAGTGTTCGTATCTCACAGAAAAGACAATGGAACTGCCCTCAAATCTCATAATAAATTGGACAATGGAAGATGAAGTGCTCCTCAGTCTCTACCTCCCAATGATGGCACATTGGTAGATTCTGTTTGAGTGGCTAATTTGGTGGTTAGTCTCATTGTGTAATCTATGAGACCCAACTTTAAATTGGCCTAGGGTTATTCAAAGAGCATAAGGAGGTTGGATAGTAAGTCCATCTCTCATATCCGTGAAGTGCTCAGCGTTGAAGGCAATCTTTGGGAAAAACCCACCATGGGGGTTGATCCAAGTGACCCTCACAAACTACTTGTAGGTGTCCTCTTTGATCGTGTCGACTCTTGTCGTGTAGGTAGTAGGTGACCAGGTGCGTCCAGGGAAAATATTTGAAGGGGGGAGGCGATCAATCTTAATGCCAACAGAGGCTAGAAGATCTGAGACACCAACTTACTAACACCAGGAATGAGCAAGAGAATTGATGGATGTAATGGATTTTTATGAGCAATATTCCAAGTAAGGGTATCGGTCTTGGCCCTTTGTTGTATTAGCTAAACTTCAAATCAGGTGCAAGAGTGAGATGAGGCCAAACATTGTGTTGAGTTGAAATAGATAAATTCCAAACTCTACAAGAATGATGGGCTTGGGGCACTGAGCACTTGATGATGCGACTAAGAAGGGTGATTTGTACTTTCTCTGCTGAAGACTAGTCTGACTCTAGTAACCCAAGACGTGACACCTTAGAACCATGTTGGACTCCTAAGAGCACTTCTAGAGAGAGCAAACCTCCAAAGAAGTTCTTAAACTATATGGCATTGATGAACAACGTGCTAAATTGTAATCCTTCTAGTTTTTAGGAGGCAACAAACAAATAGGTATGGCGAATGCCATGGTGTAGGAGTACACCTTCATCATGAAGATTGATGTTTAGGACATAGTGCCAAGATTGAAGGGGAAGTCAGTTGTGAGTTCTAGGTGGTTCTATAGGATCAAACATGTTGTAGATGGTAGCATGGAGAAGTTCAAAGCGAGATTTGTGGCGAGAGGGTTTTCTGAGAGAGAGGGAGTGGACAACAAGTAGACATTTGCTCTAATTGTTAGGTACACTTCTATTAGAGTTGTTATGTTGTTAGTTTCATTTATGTGATGGAGGATATGGATGTGAAGGCAAATTTCCTTAATGTGATCATTGAGGAAGAAGTGTACATGGAGTAGCCTCATGGCTCTGAGGTAAATGGGAAAGAGTCTTGTTACTGCTCAATTTAACAGGGGCCCTACTAGGGGTTCCAAAGGGACTACTATTAGATCAAGTGGCAATAATGGGACAAGGACCCACTGTCACTGCAATCAATGTCCCCTGTTCTTTACGGACTGTCATTGATGGGAGGAGTTGCGGTATAAGGAAATCACTAGGAATGATGAATCAATGATAGGATAAGTAGTGATTTCTAGGGACCATTCACAAGAGACTCAAATAATAAGGCTTGCTTGCTTTAGAAGCAAGGTGAAGGGCTCTCTAAGAAAGGCTCAACTTTAAGGCAGGCTTAAACCCAGGGATTAGAGGTATTCCTTAATGAGGGATGTGCTAGACCTAAGATTCATTTAGAAGCAAGGTTTCTAAGTGGCTTTGTGAGATAAGGAATGATGGAGATATAGGACTGCAAACAAGCCCAAGAGGACCCAAGCCAAACCTAGGGTTTTAGGTGAATCTTCAAGGGAGGAAAGGGGATCAACAATAAGTGAACTTCCTTTGAGTTTTCTAGAAATATAGATCCCTTTGGAGGCTGCTAACCTAAAAGGACCAAGAACCAAATGGTTTTGGAGCTAGGGCTTGGTGTATCTCACAAGCTGACCTTGAGCTTGCTTCAAATTTGGAGGGCATGTGGAGGACACCTCAGCATAGTCTGAGCAAGATGATGGCTCTAGTGGAATTTGTTGAATACCCTAGCTTGGTTGTTTAAGGTTAGGTTAGAAGAATTGTGGAAAGAAGGAAAATTTAGGGTGATCACCAAGGACTTGAGACTAATGCCTAGCCAATTATGGATAATGGAGTCAAAGTGGTTTTGATTTTGGATTTTCACTCTTCCAAGGAGCTTAATTGCAACTTCTTATGCAGTAGATAAGCAACTACAAGGTCACAAGGATTTATACTTCGACTAGCAAATTAATGGAGTTTCAAGGTATAAGGTGTCAAGCCACCCCTAGGAATAGTTTGATATTTTTGTCAAGATGAATAACATATGCAACGAGCCAAGATTACCAAGTGTTTATGAGTTTCACATCAATAATTAGGGCACAAAAATAACCATAGCATAATGTTTTATACATTAGACAATAAACATAAAAACTTCGCATAAAAGAGCACTGACATGACAAAGAGATTATAACCATCCATTAGAATTGCAAGAATGAAGCTCCAAGATAAGATAACAATTTTCAAAACATCAAAATGCATCAAATAACATCCAATTTGTCCAACAATAGCAGGTTTGAATTCTTTTCTCCAAAGAGATACAAATCCAAGTGATGATCCTCCAAGGGATTTGAATGGCCTAATAATGCCCCTACAATAAAATAATGTGCAAAATAACATCCTTTTGGTGACAAGCCCACCAAATAGCTCCATAATATGAAAAATAAGCCTCTCAAGAGGGCAAAATGATAATACAATAGCTAGGAGGGCCGTTGGAAGGCCTAGTGAAGTCCCTCATGTGCCATAATGAATATGAGAGCTCCATTAACAATGATGAAGGGGTTCTTGATCTCCAAGCAAATGACTTGTGGTGCTCCCAAGTGGTTGTGGGGGCACAAAAGCATCCTCAGGGGTCTCCAACTGAATCGAACAAGCATGTATCCCATCTACAAAAGGATAGAACAATGATGCAAACCCTCCCTTGTTTCCCTCTCTGGGTCTTGGATCAACTACCAAGTGTGTAGCCCACTAGGCAAGGTGGTCTAGGTACATCATCATCATCAAATAAGTTGGACACGAGCGAGCAATGAATGGTGTTGAAGGATCCCATGGCATGGCTATTTGCTCTCTGCTATAGTGGAGGCCCATGGTTCTCAACGCACACCGTATAAATGTCGATATAACCCTCTGGGGGTTTGGGCCCTGTATAGGGAGACCAAAGCCCAAGATGAAGACCCACTTGCAATCTTGTATAAGATCTAATGCGTCTCCTCACCTTCCAATGCAACAATTTCATTAGTGCAATTGAGCAAATGAGCTTACAAATCATGGAACCAAGTGGGCACTTCATAGTGGCATGTCCTTCCATAATGGGTTTTAGAATGTACAAGTGTATCTAGGTTCAAGAAGGAGGTTAATAAAGGACCCTATTAGGTGGTTTCAACCTCTAAGCGAATGACAAGTCCATGGTACATTCATCAAATGGCAGGTGTCTTGTGAAATGATAATGGAACAGAGTGGGGTAGTAGGGGGAGGCTCCATGCCACATGCCATGGTACAAGGGTAGCTATAATGAGGAAGGCCCACACATGGATGTATAGATGTAGGAGGGAACAATCGTGGTACATGAGTTACCCCATCCCTTTTTTTCCACCTTTCTTCATATGCCTTTTACCTTTTATTGATTTTTCTTTTTATAACTGTTCGGGGCTCCAGGGAATGAAAGCAATGTTTTAAGACTCCGACTCCGACTCCGACTCGGCCGAGCAATGACTCCGACTCTGACTCCGAAACGGTAATGACTCGGCCGACTCGTTTTCAATGACTGTCGTTGTAAAAAATACATCAAATATTTAGTTTTTTGATAAAAAAACATAATTTTGAAGATTTTAAACATAATTTTAAAGATTTTCATTCATGTTTCCAAACACACAACATTATAATATAGATGGAAGACAACATATGATCAAAGTAGGCTCATGAACCAATCCATTGTATCACCTTTTCTCCTTTTTAGACTTTATAATGTTTTCCTTGGGCAATTTAAGTCCCCTTTATTAAATATTTCCGCTCTTTAGCCTATGGGAACACATTAGGCTAGTGGACTACATCATAAGCTTCCTATGTGGCCGGGGACATTATACATATAGCTAGAAAGAATGTATGTGTTGTGATATCAAAGCCGAATTAACAAGACAATTCTACTTGTGATGATATTAGGTATGAGCTTATGACATTTGTGAAGATGTATAAATGTGGGAGCAAGATTATAGGTCTAAGCTTAAGTTTTTTGGTCTAATACAAGTTGAGATACGGAGCATAGATTTGACCTAAAATTTAAAAAGCCTACCTATCATGTATGAGATATCAGCAAGATACATTTGACGAAGAGAGACCTCAACAAATTAAATGATTTTTCCATCTTTGGATGAGATAATTGCAATATCCTTTCTTCGAATTGAAATAGTTTTGGGCTGATGATGTTATTGCTCAGTCTGTCATCCTGAATGTATAAAAACCCCAAGCACTGAAATGATAGATTTGGGTCACTACAAGGTTAGCCATTGTCACCTTGCCAACCCTCCTCTGCTCTTCAAGCCAGCTCTCCTTTGGCTCAAGGGAGGCTTACCTAATGAGAGTTGCTGGAAATCAAAGTTATGAGTGTAATGTCTCCAACTAGAATATTCCCAATTTGCAATAAAAATTTCTTTGTTTTAACTGAGTTCCAATGAGTCTTCCGGTCAACTATCTTGTCAAGTGCATAATGTGCATACTGCTGAAGGTGTAATCTTTAGTTGTTGGTTATATGTAATAACAGACAGTGGGATGTGTGTAGTACTAGACTTCAGACCAGCGATTAGAGTGGTGAACAATACTCAGAAATGTTGTAAAACAATGTCATGATTCGTATCGTTGTAACCTGGGTGGTTTATAGTCTTCATATTAAACTATTATTAAGAGATACACAGTGATAAAGTAATAGAACAACCCAGAAATACAGTCCAAGAATACTCATAAAAGATTGCGCCGTTTTTTAGCGGACCCGGCCGGGTCGGCAATGACCCGGCCGAGTCATTGAGTGACTCGGCCGGGTCATTGCTGACTCGGCCGACCGTTCCGTTTTGTTGACCGTTTCATTGCCAGGGGTAACGACCCGGAACGACTCGGCCGGGGTGGTTCTGACCCGGCCGGTTTGTAAAACATTGGTCATCATGAGTTTCTGGCTTTTGGAATCCAACTTGGAGCGCTTAGCAGCTGGAATCCAAACATATGCAATTGAGCCAAATACTTTGAGGTGACTGATCTTAGGCTTACGACCAGACCACACTTCTTCGGGAGTTTTCCCTTTAACAGCCTGAGTGGGTGATCTGTTAAGAAGATAGACAACAGTAAAGACTGCTTCAGCCCAGAATTTGTTGGGAACATTCTTGTGCTGTAACATGGAGCGAGCCATTTCAACAACCATGCGGTTGCGGCGTCCAACAACACTGTTCTGCTGAGGGGTGTAGGGTGTAGTGAATTGGCGTTTTATGCCATGAGTATCACAGAAGTTGGAAAAAGCAGAAGAACAAAATTCCCCCCCGTTATCTGTCCTACGAGTCATGATATCACAGCTAGACTCTTTTTCAACTAGGGTTTTAAACTTCTGAAATATACTAAATGCATCAGATTTATTTTTTAGAAAATATACCCACATCTTTCTACTGAAATCATCTACAATAAGCAAAAAATATTTGCAAGCAGTGATAGAAGATGTTTTCATGGGACCACAAATATCAACATGAATTAGCTGGAGTACCTTAGATGCGCGCCAGGATTCTCCATTCGTGAATGAAGATCGATGTTGTTTTCTAGCTTGACACGCATATGCCCAACTTCTGAGTCTGAATATCAGGTAATCCTGTCACAAGTTCTTCCCGAGAGAGCTGAGATAGATACTGCATGTTTAGGTGCCCATATCGCTGATGCCATAGAGTGCTGATGGGAGAAGTACGAGCTGCTAAAGCCACTTCTGGAAAATCACCAATGTCAAGAAGTCTGTATAGACCATGATCTTCTAGACCAACAGCAACTGTAAGTTTTGTCTCCCTGTCGATAATAGAGCATTTGTGCATACTGAATACTACATCAAGCTGAGGA